>JAOVVI020019283.1:0-10149 GCA_028571085.2 Nepenthes alata
TGGAGCAGATGCCAGTTGCCAAGGTGGGAGTGATTGTTTCCTTGTGTGGCGGCCAACAGCTTTCCAAGTCTGCTTCCTTCCTTCTCAACACATTACCGTTGGAGTGCCTTGGTTGGCAAGAAATTGGGAAGATCTGGCGCCTTCCTTATTTGAATGGCGCCAATCTTGTCAATATTCTTTCTGGTGTAAATCGAGATCGTGGAAGACGTTTGGAATGTTGTGGTTGGCCGTTGGATGAGTTGCGTGCCCAAATGGAGTAGGCCAATCACTGTAGAAAGGCGTTTATGGGCCCAATGTGTAGAGCGCGACCGTCTGCGCGTTGGCCGCCTTCGTGGAGAACGAAGGGAGAGTGGCTAGCGATCCATTGATGGGTTGTGGGCCAGAATGGAATAGACCCATCACTGTAGAAAAACCTCTAAAGGCCCAATCGAGCTGCGCATGGCGGTCAACATTGAGTTGACCGTCTGCGAGTAAGTTGGCCGCCAAGACGGTCAACGCCAACGTTGACCGTTTTGTTTTGGGCTTTCCAGTTCCTGGGCCCATCTTCTCAGTGGGCCGTAAGAACGTTGACTGGCATTCTTGGGCTTCCGTTGACCTCTCTTTGGGCCAGCCCATTATTGGTGTACCCACCAAGTTTGATGAGAGAAAAAATCAAGAACTAAAATGAGTGTCAAATAGAGAAGACTGATGAGGGTATTTTGGTCATTTCACTAGTATATAGTTAAAAATCCTCGGATGACTCATATTTGTGGGTTTTAGAAAAATATTTTTGTTGTTTCTATTCCAGTAACAACACCTCTTTTGTATTCCTAATGAATTTTTGACCATTGGAGAAGCTAGCAACCAGCCAACCACCAAAACAGCAGCAACCAAAACGGGAGAGTTGTTAAGGTCTTCCCGGTGAGGAGGCTCCCATGTCAACTCAATTGCTATGATTACAAGTTAGTTGGATAAATAATAGATATTGAATAGCCATCTAAATTACTTAATTTAATTTTTATCATTCATCCATTAAACTTACAATTCTAGCCTTTGGGTGGATACGAGAGCCTCCCATTGGAAGGATGTTAGCAACACTCTCCAAACAGGCCCTTAGGCTGGCAGAGAAGAAGAAGACAATAAATTTTCATGCTTTCTTATCTCCATTTTCTATGTTCTAATCTCTCTTTTCCACTCTACCTTTCATTTCTTTCTGCACTTTCATGAACAAGCTAAATGCTTCTCGTATAAGATGAGATTTTTCTTACTTTAAAAAAAATAATAAATACCTGTTGATTTCAGATTATTATAAAGGATGTGTGGAAAGAATATACAGGATGGCCATTGAATGATATGGAGAGGCAATACAAGTTCATGTTAAAGCATGCACAGCTTTGGAAGGTTACTTTTCACAGTACTTCTCCGAGATGGATTCACTCCATGTATCTTGCCGCAATTGCCGCCTACTATGCCAAGTATGTTTTCCATTCTTTGAGGCATTTTTTTTTCTGTTCAGGTATTATTTGCTTTTTCTTACTAAGAAGCACCGACACTTATTTTGAGTTAGCTTATTGGTTTTTTGCACATGTTGAACACCACTTAGTTGGCTCATGTTGGAAAATTATATATATTTTCATTTAAGTCCAACCTGCCCAAACATACTGACACATTTTGAACATGTATGGCTATTTTGTCATTATCAGAAAAATAGATTTTTAGTATAAAATGAAGAAAAATGGGGCTTTTTTGTAGTTTAAAAATAATTAAATACCTAAGCCCCGTCGTCTTCTTCTTTCTTTTATTTTGTCAGGTATGTTATAAGATAACTCATTTAAATTAACAATTTGTAAACTTTTTCTTCATGTGTATATTTTTGGATGAAAAAAATAAGAAATATGTTTTTTATACTAATTTAATATAAAGTGGTATTATTGACCAATTATATTCTTGTATATATTAGTAAATTATAAATCTCAGTTAACCTATCCCCAACATTTAGTGTCCTTATTTTTAAAAAATAAGTTGTTAATGTGTTTGTATCGTGTCTTGTTTCAGTCTTCATGCTTCTTAGGTTTATTACATTCACAATTATTAATGTGGATATAATGAAACAATAATGAACGCAGCTGTCGAAGATAAGATGGGAGAACGGTATTGAAGATAGGCTCAATATGGGGAAAAAAGACTTATATTGAAATATATAAAAACAGATTTATAATCAATTTAATAAGCAACACCTAAAGGTTCACAATGGGCTATATAATATATGGAGGAAAACTCTAGCAATCAGCATACTTTTTATTTATTCATACGTGTGCTCTTTTTTGCTATTAGTCTTTGTCTGGCAAGCTAATTTCAGTTTTTGATGAGATCCCTTAATCTTGCTCTAGAAAAATGAGCAAAAAAGGAAGTAAATTAATTTGTTGTGACATATATTAAAATAAATCCCTTTTATAGAAAATCACTAATCATGTCTACGCTGGTTCAAATCTAGGTATGAGATTTCTAAGTCATGCAAGTAAAGAGATCTATTCATTAATAAATAGTGTAGCTGACATTGTAATCAAACCAATCAATCAATAAAAGGATGAAAGATTAAAAAAACATTTGGAACCCCTTGCACTCTCATGCCACATCAAGATACTGCTGAAGAAAAAATTGCTAGATCTTTAAGCGAATCTCACGTTAGCCCCAAGTTGAATTACATTATTTCCTCTAATCTATTCAACAATGTCAAGTAATGTTTGAATGTTAAGTAATTGAATAATGCACTCTTGGTTTCAAATGAGTAGAACGTTATTCAACTACATTATGAGTACATTGAGTAGAACGTGATTCAACTACATTATGAGCACATTAATAGCAGCAATAATCATATCATTACTGACGAGAGTCGTAATGGTTCTTCCATTGTAACGGCTCTCATATCCACCCAATGATCTTGATTAGAAGTTGGGTGAATAAATGGTAGCGATTGAATAAGAATTTAAATCACTCGATATAATCGCTACCATTTATTTATTTAATTTTTAATCTTGATCATTAGGTTACTATAAAACACTCTCTATCAGGAGGATCATAGCAGCACTCATCAATCACATAGCAAAGTGATCTAATTTGCTTCTTACAAATGTACAAGATTAATGGTTGAGATTTTGTGTGAATGAAGGGAGGTGGAGGCCGGTCTAATGGAATACAAGCCCGACATAATCATTAGTGTTCATCCTCTTATGCAACACATTCCTTTGTGGGTTCTCAAATGGCAAGGGCTTCAAAAAAAGGTCATCTTTGTAACTGTCATAACCGACCTCAACTCTTGCCATCCTACATGGTGAGTTTGAATCTTACTTTCGACTAAATATATGCATAGAGTAATATTACAAGGTAATATTGAGACACACTCGTTGATGTAACATTTTATCAATTTATCTATTTTTATATTGGTCCATTAGTATGGAGGGATGGATGGATGAAATGTTGCATCATCAAAGGGTGTTTGGAGTGTGTTCTTCAAACATCTATCATATGCATTGTGATGTTATAGTGCCACCATTCAAGACTCCTGTTTTGGCGTGGCATCTCATCCATCTATTTTCTCTTTTCTTTACCTGATATCATAAATAAATTAATGAGATATCACATCATCAGAGTGTCTGGAGGGTGTTTCTAAAACATCTTTCATATGCATTTAAGTAATGCTATAGAGCCACCATTCAGAGTCCAATTTCAATGTGGCATCTCTTCCGTAAATCTCTAATGTCATCATGTCATTAGAGAGTGTTCCCGAAACAACTCTCATATTCATGCATGTGATATTATAAAGCCACCAATTAGACAGCCATTTTGATGTGATGTCCGATCTATCCATCTATTCATATATGGCATCACTATTATCGGTAGATGGATAAAATATCATATTACTCGAAGCTATCTAAAGAAACATTTCTTGCTTAGTGTTGATGTATTACATCATAACCATTTTCAGGTTCCATCCTAGTGTCAATAGATGCTATTGCCCTTCAGAGGAGGTTGCAAAGAGGGCTTCACTTGACGGCCTTGAAGAGTCTCAAGTCCGTGTTTTTGGGTTGCCTGTTAGAGCATCATTTGCCCGTGCAGTTCTAGCTAAGGTGGGTGTTTGATAATAGTCATCAAAAGGCAATATGACTGCTTTTCGGTGTGGAATTTCTTACCTTAGTTTTCTTTACCTTGGTTTTCTTGGCCTGTACTGTAAATGCTTCTCATAACATGGAAGTGTGGATCAAACCTATGTTATAATTAAATTTAAGATATTAATGTAAGTTTTTCCTTTTTAAATTAGATAGATTCACATCTGAAATAGGTTAATAATAGTTCTTTTCTAAAGTGATTGTTTGCCTCTCTATTAAAGGTGTAGTTCATAATATTGGTATCAGTATCGATCAATGCAATGACATAATGAGTTGTTGTGGCATCAAAAAATATCCGTATCATGGGGCCAATATCATTTTAAATCGGTCGATATTGGTTGATATTTTATTCCATAACATCCGTGCACGCAGGATGACTTGAGGGTAGAACTTCAGATGGATCTGCATTTGCCTGCTGTTTTGCTAATGGGAGGCGGAGAAGGAATGGGGCCCATAAAGAAAACTGCAGAGGCTCTTGGAGAGTCATTGTTCGATGATGAACTCGGGGAACCTATTGGCCAATTAATAGTCATATGTGGCCGGAACACGTCTCTCACTGCTACACTTGAATCAATGGAGTGGAAGATCCCAGTTAAGGTAAATCACAGGCATTCATCCTATTCAAATTGCGATTGTTGGATCATGAGATTGAAATTTGCTGTTGCAGACATAAATCATGTTGTTTTGGACTGCAGATCAGAGGATTCGAGAAGCATATGGAAAAATGGATGGGTGCTTGTGATTGCATTATCACAAAGGTAAGTTCAAAGACAAGCACTGTGTTTGGTTTATTTCTTTGGCCAAAGGAAACTGTGTAAAGCTGGGTTATGAAGAAAACTAAAAGTCATGAGCAAATGAGGATTGGTTTCACTTATGATGAGCAGCCACGTCTTGTGTTTCTGAAATCCTACCAAATCCCAGTGCAAAGTGCAATATGTATATGAAAAGCTGATGAGCCTAAAAAAATAACAAATTCTTACCATCTGGGCAAAGCCCCCTGCACCACCTATAGACAAGATTAGTGATGGGCTGCACCCTTTGTCCCCGGTCCCATCTACTGTAATTGTTAACCTTTATTTAAAATTCACATCTGTACTATAAACTTTTCTAATCGAGTCTTCAAATGAGTCAATTATATAAAACAAATTCAGATTATATTCAACCGTTGTGAATATTAAAATGACAGTGGAAGTGTGAAAATTTGTCTCTTAGGATACCAAAACGGAGGTGTATGGAATTGTGAAAATCTTTGATAAATCTTGTGGGTCAAGTAGATCTTCTATCATTCTTTCGAAAATATATTTCAACACATCACCGCTCATTTCTACACCACCATGCCGCTACTATTCCCCATCGATGCCGTCCCACTGTCAGCAACACACGGTACGGTATAAAACTTATGGGACAAAATGGTTATTTGGTTTGGAACCATTACTCATTAAGAATTAGGATTAAGTAGACCATGTTAGATGATCACTATCCATGGCTTCAATGGTTTTTGATTTTCGCAGGCTGGACCAGGAACAATAGCAGAGGCATTGATCCGGGGGCTTCCTATTATCCTCAACGACTACATTCCCGGACAAGTAAGTGCAACCTATTCAAGGTTTATTTCTCTTTATTTGTCGTATCAATTTACAAAATAGAAGCAATCTGATATACGAAACTTACTATATGATGGGTTGACTGACAGGCTACTATACAATAAGTCGTTTTTATAACTCAAAGTCGTGGCTGTGAAGTCACACAATGAAACTCTATCGTCGAAGCCTCACTCTTGTTTTCTATTGGTATTCAATATTAACTTTTCCCAATACTTCTCAACGCAGGAGAAAGGAAATGTCCCTTATGTTGTAGACAATGGGGCGGGTGTCTTCACTCGGAGTCCGAAGGAGGCAGCTAGGATCGTGGCAGAGTGGTTCAGCTCAGGTACCGATATACTAAAGAGAATGTCGAAGAATGCGCTTAAACTCGCAAAACCGGAGGCCGTCTTCAGGATAGTAAGAGATATTCATGAACTTGCATGCCAACGAGGGCCATTAGCCAACTTCCCTTACATGTCGACTTCGTCCTTTACAAGTCTCATTTAACCTTCCCAAGGGCTATCGTTTGCCCCGATTGGATTTAGGGTTTGCCCCGGTAGAATGAGAGTTGTTATGATCTTTCTACTGCGTAGGTTTCTATATCTATTTAAAGAGTTAGGATTAAAAATTAAAAAATAAATGATATAGATTGAATAATTATTTAAATTAGTTAATATAATCTTTATTATTTATTTTATTTTTTGATTTTGAATCTTGACTATTGGGTGGATGTTAAAGTTTAGACAATAGGGGGGCCGTAGTAGCTTCCTTAGCGTGTATAAATTTTTTTTTGTATTTCTTTTCCTCAAGTGTTTGTACAGAAAATAGAAAAATCATGCTTGTCCTACAATTTTAATGTAAATTTATGAGAAAAATAATTTGATATTTATTATATGATCTCTTTTTATTTATTAATTTTTTCATATTGAGTAGGCTTATAGAATAAGTATTTACATAATCATTGTCAATAATGATTGTAGTGTTGCTCTAAAATAAAGCCTTTAACTAAACACTCTTATGCTTAGATTTGAGAATTTGGTGTTAGGGTTTGATTATGATATACATAATTCGACGTAACGGAATAAGACTCGAATCCTTCATCAACTGTCAGTCATCAAATTATGACTATAAGAAATAAAATAATATATAATATTTTTAACGTAGAAAATTATTTTCAACTAAGAATTATTATAAAAGTATCGGTTACAAGAATTTCTTTGTTGCGGCTCGAATGCCATTAGTCTGGAATCTGCGCTTCAAGCTTTCATCTTGCGCACTTCCTCCAATCTTAGCACGAATTTTGCGCGATCTTTCGATGACTTTTTATCTGCTATGACATCCACAAAAAAGTGATCAAATACCCAACATTTGCGGTGTTCTATGGAGGAGTTAACAAGTCGGTGAATATTGGTATAATTATAATGTTGTTTTTATTATAAGCGGTTATAAATTTAAACTAAGGAAGTAATTTTTATAAAATTTAGAATTAGGGTTGCTTATATTTGATCTTTTCTTGGCCTCAAAATAACTGATTTATTCAAATTAGGGTTGAAACCCTATTTTTTGAAGGAGTAGTTTTATGAAATACTCTTTAGGTGGTAAATAAAGTTGCTATATTATTAGAATATTTTTTTAAAAATGGCTAAATAGCATTTCAAAATATTTTTATATGACCTTTATTGTCATATTATTCCTATTATTTGGATTGATTATAAACTAATGCCATCAAATAAAAATTACCTAAAAATATTTATTTTTATAGAAGTTAAAATAACTAATTTTGCAAAAAAAAAAAGTTTATTTATCACTAAATAAATTAAAATATTAATTATGAGTCTTTAACTCGTCCCTACCATGTTGCTATACCTCTTGCCACCTACAAGGACAAGCCCACCTCTGTCTGACTTTGCCGAGGGCCACCGATTGTGGCGGCTTTCCTCCACCACCGACTGGCCCAGGCTCGGCGGCCCCCTACCAATGGCTGGTAAGTTCTCCCATCGATCCTTTTTGAGCCACCGTGATGGTATTCCTACTTGATTTTGAAAAATATGTATTTTTCACTACTAATTAATATAATATTTATTTTTTAGCTTATTTTATATAATACTTATTAATTTTAGCAATATCTATCTAATTTTTATCAATTTTTATCAATCTCTTTTAAAAATTTCAAATTATAACCCTTCACCCTACCACAAGTATTATATGGGTTAAGATGGGCATGTATCATAATCTTGGGTAGGAGAATTCTGTATGTTATTTGGTTAAACAAAATTATGATTTTAATTTTTAACTTTATTTTAATAATATGTGTTGCCAGGCTCCGGTGACAACACAAATATTCAAGCGTGAAAAGATAAAGAGAGGAAGAGAAAAATACCGGAATTTACGTGAAAAACTTCCCCTTGAATGAGGAGAAAAAAATTATGAGGCTCAAGGTCTAAAGGATGCTTCACTATGGGTAAAAGAGTTACAAATACAAGTTGTGGGATTAGTTTCCCTGTCTCCTCCTAGACTCTCTCTGCTCAAACTCTCTTCGATCTCCAAAGCCCTCTTTCTTAGAGTTTTGGCTAGGTATTTATAGTGGAAGAATGTCCCTTAAGAGATGTCTATGTAGCAGCCGGCGTATGGCTAGGAAGCTGTCTACCTGCTCCGTTGGCCGTGTCAGACATGCTGGGAGGCTGTCCACCTACCCTGCTGGCTTTGTCAGGCATGCTGGTGTGTGCAGGGGGCAAGTCGTCGATGCCACTGATTGGGCCTTACCGTGTGGGCGTGTAGGCTTTTGGTGTCAGTCTTGAAGTGACAAGGCATGCCCTGAGCGTCGTCATGTACTGTGGAGGCGACGTTTTGCAGTGATTGCGTACTCCTTGGTAATAGCAAAGTTGCTAAGCTAGCGTTCTCGACCGTGTACGAAATAGTTCTCATCCTTAAGCAACATGTCTTGTCCTTTTGTGAGTACGCGGACTCATTGAGGGAGACAACTCTCAGACGTCAACTGCTCTCTTGATGATTGAAGGATCTTTGGTTTATTGTGAAGAGTCTTCGAATCTTTATTGATCTCTCGGATTAATCTAGGGCTTAAAGGAATGTCTAATGTCCTCGGGCTTCTTACGCCGAAACAGGATCTTGGGCATTTTAAGCCCTCTCGGGCCTCTCGAGCCTATTGGGCCTCTTCTTTTGGGCCGTATTTTATGAACCATAATATTGAGACCCAATAATATGTAAATTTTTTTTATTTGATTAGAACTTTAGAGAAAGAAAATAAATATTTTATAAAAATTTATAATTAATAGAGAAATAATAAACTAATTCACTTGGGATAGTAAATTTTTTATAACCTTATGAAAACATAATTTCTTGTCCATCACCGTCGACCACCGCTCTGTAGGCAATGTCCTAGCGGCCGAGAGCCAACCATGCTACTAAAAGCGACCCGAAAGGGCTGCAGGCCACCATTGTTGGTGTTGTCTATAGACCCCTCAAATCGGGTACCCACTGTTAATTTGAGAGAATTACAGTATGAACTAATTAACTCTATTTTAAAATTTTTTAATCATATTAGGGTTTAAGATAAAAGATGATGATTCTCTGTATTATGAAATGTGAAATATAAATGAAATTTTATTTTTTAAGTAAAAAACTAAGGTTAATGTGGCCAAATTTAAACTTTTGAAATATTTACAAAATTACTTTTAGAATTTCAATAATAAAATAATGTAATATTTAAATTTTTCTAAATCTTTTTGAGCAAATTATATCATGCAAAACCAAAATTGAACAAAGTTAAATTGCCCACAACATTTTTTTTTGGGAAAAAATAGAAATTCTAATTTTTTTTTAAAAAAAATTGCTAATTTCTTTGCTATTTTATCCAAAAAAAAAATGAAAAAGCTGTTGAATTCTTTAGGAAAACTTAAATTTAATTAAAAAGATACCATTATATCATAGCACATTAATTTTTAGAAATGATAATCCTTAAATTAATATATAATTTTTTATGATTTATTTATATATATAAAAATATTTGACTCATTTTATTTTTACTTTTTATGAGTTTATTATTAAAAATATATTATAAAATAATTATTAATTTGTGAGATTTTTCTCTCTTTCGGTACGTTTGATTGTTGGAATAGAATAAGGTGGGAATAGAATAGTTATTTCAGGGAATAGAAATTGATGAGAATAGAGTTAGAATTATTATTATTATATTTGACTGTTTGAATAGAATAAGGTGAAAACTAGTATTTCATTGTTTGATTTGGGGAATAGTATAAGGAATAATGTGAGAATAGGTGAAACTAGTAATAATAATAATAATAATAAGTAATAATAATAATACATAATAATAATAATATAAAATAATAATAAGTATTATTATTATTATTATAATACCTAATTATAATAATAATATAAAATAA
>JAOVVI020019284.1:0-10149 GCA_028571085.2 Nepenthes alata
ATAATATTTTTAGCAATAATAACAATAACATTTTTAGAAAATAATAATAATATTTTTAACAATAACAACAACAATAATAATAATATTTTTAACAATAATAATATTTTTAATAACAATAATATTTTTAATAACAATAATAACTACAACAACAATAACAACAACAATAATAATATTTTTAACAACAATAATAATAACAACAACAATAATAATATTTTAAATAAAAACAATAATAATATTTTTAACAACAATAATAACAATAACAATAATAACAATAATAATAACAACAATAACAATAATAATATTTTTAACAACAACAACAATAATAATATTTTTAACAATAATAACAACAACAACAACAAGAAAAATAACATTTTTAACGACAATAATATTTTTAATAACAATAACAACAATAATAATTTTAACAGCAACAACAATAATATTTTTTACAATAATAATATTTTTAACAACAATAATAACAACAATAATAGTAACATTTTTAATAATAATAACATATTTAACAATAACAACAATAATAATAACAAAAATGATAATATTTTTAACAATAATAACAATAATATTTTTAACAACAACAATAATAATAATAATATTTTTAACAACAATAATAATAATATTTTTAATAACAACAATTTTTTTAACAATAATAATAATATTTTTAACAACAATAATAATAAAATTTTTAACAACAACAACAATAATAATATTTTTAACAACAACAGTAATAATATTTTTAACAATAATAACAATAATAATATTTTTAACAACAACAACAATAATAACATTTTTAATAACATTAATAATATTTTTAACAACAACAATAACAATAACAACGATAATAATAACAACAATAATAATAATATTTTTAACAACAATAACATCAACAATAATAATAACATTTTTAACAATAATAACAACAACAACAACAATAACTATAACAATAATATTTTTAACAATAATAACAATAACTTTTTTAACAACGATAATAACAACAACAGTAATATTTTTAACAACAACGACAATAAGAATGACATTTTTAACAACAATTACAATAACAATAACATCAACAACAACAACATCATTAATATTTTTAACAATAATAATAACAATAAGAATAATATTTTCAAGAACAACAACAACAACAGTAGCAATAATATTTTTAACAACAATAACAATAACAACAATAAGAATAATATTTTTAACAACGACAACAATAATAATAACAACAACAACAATAACATCAACAATAATAACAATATCAACATTTTTAACAACAACATCAACATTTTTAACAATAATAACAATATTTTTAACAATAACTACAACAACAACAATATTTTTAGCAACAACAATATTTTTAACAACAACAACAATAATATTTTTAATAATAATAACAATAATAACGACAACAATAATAACAACAATAATATTTTTAACAACAATAACAACAATAACAAGATCTTTAACAATAACAACAACAACATCAACAACAACAACAACATCAATATTTTTAACAACAATAACAATAACAACACCAATATTTTTAATAACATCAACATTGTTAACAATAATAACAATATTTTTGACAATAACTACAACAAAAACAACAACAACAATAATATTTTTAACAATATTTTTAACAACAACAACAAGCACAATAATATTTTTAACAATAACAACAACAACAACAACAACAACAATAATAATATTTTTAACAATAATAACAACAACAATAATAATATTTTTAACAATAACAACAACATCAACAAGAACAACATCAACATTTTTAACAACAATATCAATATTTCTTACAACAATAATATTTTTAACAATAATAACAACAACAACAATAATATTTTTAATAACAATAATATTTTTGACAATAATATTTTTAACAATAATATTTTTAACAACAACAACAATATTTTTAACAAAAATAACAATAATAATAACAACATCAACAATAACAACAACATTTTTAACAGCAACAATAATAATAACAATAACATTTCTAACAACAACAATAATATTTTTAACAACAATAATAATATTTTTAACAATATTTTTAGCAATAACATTTTTAACAACAAGAATAACAAGAATATTTGTAACAACAACAACAATAATAAAATTTTTAATAATAATATTCTTAACAACAATAATATTTTTAACAACAAGAATAACAACAACAACAATAATATTTTTAACAATAATATGTTTAACAATAACAACAACAACAACAACAACAACAACAAAAATATTTTTAACAAAAATATTTTTAACAATAATAACAAAAATAACAACAATAATAATAAAATTTTTAACAATAAAAATATTTTTAAGAATAATATTTTTAACAACAATAACAACAACAACAATAATAATAATAAAATTTTTAACAATAATAATATTTTTAACAATAACAACAACAACAACAGCAACATGAACTTTTTTAACAATAATATTTTTAACAATAATAATAACGTGAATATTTTTAACAATAATAACAACAATAACAACAACAATAATAATATTTTTAACTACAATAACAATAATATTTTTAACTACAAGAACAACAACAACAATAATATTTTTAACAACTATAACAACAACAACAATATTTTTAAAAATAATAATATTTTTAACAACAACAATGATATTTTTAACAACGACAACCACAACAACCTTTTTAACGACAATAACAACAACATCAACAATAATAATAACATAACCATTTTTTATAACAACAACAACAATAATATTTTTAATAACAATATTTTTAACTACTGTAATAATAATAACAACATTTTTAGCAACAATAATAACGACAACAATAACTACTACAACAACACCTATATTTTTAACAACAATAATATTTTTAACAACAACAACAACGACAATAACATTGTTAACAACAACAATATTTTTAACAACAATAACAAAAATAATAACAAAACAACAACAACAATAATATTTTTAATAACAACAATATTTTTAACAACAACAACAATAAAATAACAACAACAATAACAATAATATTTTTAATAAGAACAATATGTTTAACAACAATAATATTTTTAACAATAACAACAATAAGAATATTTTTAACAACAACAACAACAACAACAATAATAACAATTTTTAATACAATATTTTTAACAACGATAATACTTTTCACAACAACAGCAATATTTTTAACAACAACAGTAATATTTTTAACAATAATATTTTTAACCACAACAGCAACAACAACAATAATAACAATAATATTTTTAACAATAATATTTTTAACAACAATAATAATAATATTTTTAACAACAACGATGATATTTTTAACAACAACCACAATGACAACAACAACATCAATATTTTTAACAACAATAAGAACATTTTTAACAAAAATAATAATAATAATATTTTTAACAACAACAACAATAATCATAACATTTTTAACAACATTTTTAGCAATAAAATTTTTAACAACAATAACAAGAATATTTTAAACGACAAGAAAACTACAATATTTTTAACAATAATAACATTTTTAACAATAACAACAATAACATCAACAACAACAATAACAATAATATTTTTAACAACAACAATAATATTTTTAACAAACTACAACAATAACATCAACAACAACAACATCATCAATATTTTTAACAACAACAATAGCAACAATAATATTTTCAACAATAATAACAATAATATTTTTAACAACAATAATAACAACAACAAGAATAATATTTTTAACAATATTTTTAATAACAACAACAACAACGAGAACATCAATATTTTTAATAACAATAATATTTTTAATAATAATAATATTTTTAACAAGAAAAGCAACAACAACAACAACAATAACCTTTTTAACAACAACACCATTTTTAACAATAACAATAACAACAACAATAATAACAATTTTAACAATAACAACAACAATAATAATATTTATAACAACAGCAATAATAACATTTTTAACAACAACAATAACAATAATATTTATAAAAATTTTATTGTTGTTTTTTTTTACTTACCAAATAAAACAACAACAA
The DNA here is from genome assembly GCA_028571085.2 of Nepenthes alata. Classification (NCBI taxonomy): domain Eukaryota; kingdom Viridiplantae; phylum Streptophyta; class Magnoliopsida; order Caryophyllales; family Nepenthaceae; genus Nepenthes; species Nepenthes alata. Next base: position 4,077 of record JAOVVI020019284.1, read on the forward strand.
TATTTTTAATAACAACTAAAACAACAATAAGAATAAGAATAACAATATTAATAACAACAATAATAATATTTTTAACAACAATAACAACGATAATAACAAGAACAACATTTTTAACAACAATAATATTTTTAATAACAACAATATTTTTAACAATAATAACAATAATAACATTTTTAAATATAATATTTCTAACAACAATAACAATAATATTTTTTACAACAACAACAACGATAATAATATTTTTAACAATAATAATAATAATATTTTTAACAACAACAACAAAAATAACAACAATAATATTTTTAACAACAATAATATTTTTAACAACAACAACAACAATAAGAATAACAATAATAACAATAATATTTTTAACAATAACAACAACAATAATATTTTTAACAACAACAATAATAATAATATTTTTAACAATAACAACAACAATAATAATAACATTTTTAACAACAACAATAACAATAATAATATTTTTAACAATAATAATATTTTTAACAACAATAATAACAACAATAACAATAATATTTTTAACAACAATAATATTTTTAACATCAATAATATTTTTAATAACAATAATAAGTACAACAATAATTTTAACAATAAGAATAACTACAACAACAATAACATTTTTCACAATAATATTTTTGACAACAATAATATTTTTAACAATAACAACAACAACAGTATTTTTAATAACAATAATAATAACAACAATAATAATATTTTTAACAACAATAATAATGATAATAATATTTTTAACAACAACAACCACAACAATAATAATATTTTTAACAACAACAATAATAATAATATTTTTAACAATAATATTTTTAACAATAATAATATTATTAACAACAATAATAACAACAATAATATTTTTAACAATAATAACAATAACAACAAAATAACAACAAAAATAATAATATTTTTAACAACAACAACAATAATATTTTTAACAACAACAACAACAACAACAACAATAACAATAATAACAATAATAATAACAATAATAATAACAATATTTTTAACAATAATAACCTTTTTAACAACAACACTAATATTTTTAACAACAATAATAATAACATTTTTAAAAACAATAACAATAATAACAATAATATTTTTAACAACAACAATAATAATATTTTTAACAAACTACAACAACAACATCATCAATATTTTTAACAACAACAACAATAACAATAATATTTTCAACAATAATAACAATAACATTTTTAACAATAATAATAACAACAACAAGAACAATATTTTTAACAACATTTTTAATAACAACAACAACAACGAGAATATTAATAATTTTAACAACAATAATATATTTAACAACAACAAAATTATTAACAAGAAAAGCAACAACAACAACAACAACAACCTTTTTAACAACAACACCATTTTTAACAATAACAACAACAACAATAACAATTTTAACAACAACAATAACAATAATAATATTTATAACAACAGCAATAATAATATTTTTAACAACAACAATAACAATAATATTTATAAAAATATTGTTGTTGTTTTTTTTTACTTACAAAAAAAAAACAACAATAATATTTTTAACAACAACTAAAACAACAATAAGAATAACAACAACAATATCAATAACAACAATAATAATATTTTTAACAACAATAACAACGATAACAACAAGAACAATATTTTTAACAATAATAATATTTTTAACAACAACAATATTTTTAATAATAATAACAATAATAACATTTTTAAATACAATATTTCTAACAACAACAATAATAATATTTTTTTATAACAACAACAACGATAATAATATTTTTAACAATAATAATAATAATATTTTTAACAACAATCACAATAATATTTTTAACAATAATAATATTTTTAACAACAACAATAACAATAATAAGAACAATAACAATAACACTAATATTTTTAACAACAACAATAATAACAACAATATCAATAACAACAATAATAATATTTTTAACAACAACAATAATAATAATATTTTTAACAATAATAACAACAATAATAATAACATTTTTAACAACAATAATAAGAATAATAATATTTTTAACAATAATAATATTTTTAACAACAATAACAACAACAACAATAACAATATTTTTAACAACAATAATATCTTTAACAACAACAATATTTTTAACAACAATAACAAGTACAACAATATTTTTAACAATAAGAACAACTACAACAACAATAATATTTTTCACAATAATATTTTTGACAACAATAATATTTTTAACAATAATAACAATAACAGTATTTTTAATAACAATAATAATAACAACAATAATAATATTTCTAACAACAACAACAACGACAATAATATTTTTAACAACAACAACCACAACAATAATAACATTTTTAACAACAACAACAACAACAATAATATTTCTAACAACAATATTTTTAACAATAATAATATTGTTAACAACAACAATAATAACAACAACAATATTTTTAACAACAATAAAATAACAACAAAAATAATAATATTTTTAACAACAACAATAACATCATTTTTAACAACAACAGTAACAATAACAACAACAGCAACAATAATAACAACAATAACAATAATAATAACAATATTTTTAACAACAACACCAATATTTTTAACAACAATAACAATAACATTTTTAAAAATAACAACAACAATAATAATAATATTTTTAACAATAACAATAATAATATTTTTAACAATAATAATTTTTAAAATAATATTTTTAACAACAACAACAATAACAACATCAACAACAACGACAACAAAAACATTGTTAACAACAATAATAACATTTTTAACAACAAAAATAACAACAAGTATAACCTTTTTAACAATAACACAATTTTTAACAATAACAATAACAATAAGAATAATAATAATAATATTTTTAACAACAACAATAATAATATTTTTAACAACAACTACAACAACAATAAGAATAACAATAACAATATCAACAACAACAATAGTAATATTTTTAACAACAACAACGACGATAACAACAATAATATTTTTAAAAACAACTACAACAACAACAAGAACAACAATAACAATATCAACAACATCAACAATAACATTTTTAACAACAACGATGATAACAACAACAACAATAATAATATTTACAACAACAATAATATTTTTAACAACAACAATATTTTTAAGAACAATAACAACAATAATATTTTTAACAATAATATTTCTAACAACAACAATAATAATATTTTTTACAATAACAATAATAATAACAGTAATAATAATATTTTTAACAATAATAACAATATTTTTAACAATACCAATAATATTTTTAACAACAATAACAATAACAACATCAATAACAATAACAATAATATTTTTAACAACAATAACAACAACAACAATAATATTTTTAAAAACAACAACCACAATAATAATAATATTTTTAACAACAACAACAACAATAATAATATTTTTAACAACAATATTTTTAACAATAATAATATTTTTAACAATAATAACAATAATAATAATAATATTTTTAACAATAACAACAACAATAATATTTTTAACAACAATAATAATATTTTTAACAATAAAAATATTTTTCACAACAATAATATTTTTAACAACAACAATATTTTTAATAACAATAATATTTTTAACAATAACAATAACAACAATAAAAATAACAACAATAATAACAATATTTTTAACAACAACAACAATAATATATTTAACGATAATAATATTTTTAAAAATAACAACAATAATATTTTTAACAACAATAATATTTTTAACAATAATAATATTTTTAACAATAACAACAATAATAATAACATTTTTAACAATGAGAATAATAATATTTTTAACAATAATAACAACAACAATAACAACAACATTAACAATAATAACATTTTTAACGATAAGAATAATAACATTTTTAACAATAATAATAACAACAATAACAATAATATTTTTAACAACAACAACAACAATAATAATATTTTTAACAACAACAACAACAATAATAACAACAATAATAACAATAACAACAATAATAATATTTTTAATAACATTTTTTACAACAACAACAACAATAATATTTTTAACAATAACAATAACAATAACAATATTTTTAACAATAATAACAACAATAATAATATTTTTAACAACAATAATAACAACATTTTTAACAATAACAACAATAATAACAACAATAACAATAATATTTTTAACAACAATAACAATAATAATAATATTTTTAACAACAATAACAGCATTTGTAACAATAATAACTACAACAACAATATTTTTAACAACAATAATATTTTTAACAAAAATATTTTTAACAACAACAGCAATAATAATAGCAACAATAATATTTTTAACAACAATAATAATAACAACAATAACAACATTTTTAACAACAATATTTTTAACAATAACATTTTTAACAACAACAATAACAATAATAATAATAACAACAACAATAACCATAATAATAATAATAACAACAATATTTTTATCAATAGTTTTTACAACAACAATAACAACAATAATATTTTTAACAAAAAATATTTTTAACAATAACAACAATAATATTTTTAACAACAATAATGTTGATAACATTTTTAACAACAATAACCATAATAATAATAACAACAATATTTTTAATAATAACATTTTTAAAAACAACAATAATAATATTTTTAACAACGATAATAATATTTTTAACAATAATATTTTTAACAAAAATAATAATAACAATAACAACAATAATAATAACAACAATATTTTCAACAATAACAACAACAAGAATAACAACATTTTTAACAACAATAACAATATTTTTAACAACAACAATAACATTTTTAATAACAACAACAACTATAATATTTTAAAAAATAATAACAACAATAATATTTTTAACAACAATAATAACAACAACAATAATAATATTTTTAACAACAACAACGACAATAATAATATTTTTAATAACAATAATATTTTTAACAACAATAATATTTTTAACAAAAATAACAACAACAATAATAATATTTTTAACAACAACAATAATAATATTTTTAACAAAAATAATAATATTTTTAACAACAATAACAATAACAATAATATTTTTAACAACAACCATAACAACAGCAATAATAACAATAATATTTTTAATAATAATATTTTTAATAATAATAATAATAACTACAACAGTATTTTTAACAACAACAACAATAATAATATATTTAACAATAATAAATTTTTTAACAATAATAACAATATCAACAATAACAATAACAATATTTTGACAACAACAACAACAATAATAATAACAATAATATTTTTAACAATAACAACAATATTTTTAACAATAACAATAACAAGAACAACTTTTTTAACAACAACAACAATAATAATATTTTTAATAAAAATATTTTTAATAACAACAACTACAATAACAATAACAATAATATTTTTAACAATAACAATAATAACAACAATAACAATATTTTTAACAATAATATTTTTAACAACAAGATTTTTAACAATAAAAACAACAACAATAACAACAACAATAAGAATAATAAAAATAATAACAACAACAACTTTTTAAAGAATATTTTTCACAACAACAACAACAAAAATAATAATATTTTTAACAACAACATCAATAACATTTTTAATAATAATATTTTTAATAACAACATTTTTAACAATAACAACAACAACAATAATAATAACAATAATATTTTTAATAACAATATTTTCAACAACAATAATAATAATATTTTTAACAACAATAATAATATTTTTAACAATAATAATAATATTTTTAACAATAATAACAACAACAATAATATTTTTAACAATAACAATAGTATTTTTAACAACAATAACAATAATAACAATAATATTTTTAACAACAATAATACTATTTTTAACAACAATGAAATTTTTAACAATAATATTTTTAACAACAAGAACAACAATAATAATATTTTTAACAAAAATATTTTTAACAACAACAACAACGTTAACATTTTTAACAAA
>JAOVVI020019285.1:0-10149 GCA_028571085.2 Nepenthes alata
AGAATCTTGAGTTCTACTAATCCGTTTGGTCAAATTCTTTCTCTAGATAGATCAATCTATCATCAAAGATTGACGCTTTGGGTTCAGCAGCCACAGCTTTGCACTCCAAACATCTAATAACAGTTGGATCAAAATATAAGACCTGGACAGGCGAGAGATTTCTCAATCTTAAAAGTACAACCTGTTCCTTTCTTGATTCATCAGATCCTCGAATTGCAAAAAGAGTGTATTGGTAATACAAAAATAAATAAATGAGGTTGAATTATAGGATGAAAACGTACCTCCTGGGTTGGAACATTTTATTTGGCAATGGAATTTGGCGAAGATTAAGCAATTTTAGGATTTGGAGAGGACGATTGCCTCAAACAAAGGAGTGTCAACAAAGGACAAAACAAAGAAATTTCAAAACCTAGAGCTCCATGGGAAGCTTCAAACTCCTTGCAACTCGGTGAGGGAGATACCAAATGAATCCCGATTTCTCACATAATGTTATTATTATTCATATCTGCTTTCGATTCTAATGAAGCTCGAGTAATTGGCTCCTCTGCAGCCGATCCAACTGAGGATAAGAGCCAAAAATAATAGAAATCCCATATTAAGCAATTATAGGAACAATTATCGGCATACTTTCACTCACGAAATGATATAAAAAGGCACGCTCCTTATCTATTAAAATAATTGGGATTCTCTGTTTATCATGCAAAATAAGCATCACCTCTGAGAGCCTTATAGGAGAAAAGAATATAATTGGAATTAAAAATTTTGCAGCTTCCTCTACTCATATCCTGGCGCTCACTTCGGCCACACAATCCTCAAAAACTACATTGACAACCTTTAGCACATCATCATCAGCCGAAAAAGATAGTAAAATTGACGAACACTTGTTGGACTGATCAAAATGAGTCCTAGGAGAAGAACCTAACAAAATACCCTTTCTCCTCTTCAAAGGGCATAAAGGCAAGTCAGCAACAATATCACCCCTGAGGACGGCATACCAATTTACAGCATCTAGAGAAGTGGGGGTGAGAAAACTGCTAGTATTGCATAGCTCAGCAACGTTTTCCTTCAACAGATCCGATCAAAACCTGGTAATGCAAAGTTCATTCTCAAGCACCGAACTAGAAAAAGTTAGGTTCACGTTACCCTAATTGTTGGATAAAATCAAATTATTTGAAACTTTAATAAAGAAGATCCGGTCTTTCAAGTTCTCCATGGAATCTGAATTTCATCCGCTTATTTTCAACTCATATCCAGGAATCGAAGAAATCCAATCACTTTCCTAATTAAAACGAAAAATAACTTTTACCATTCGAGCATCTAGCCTAAGCTTTTGACATCGAAAAAAGACACACAATGCCACCAAATATCAGATAGCATTGGAATAGAGCCGAGCAATAGGGATTTCGAGCACTTCCATTATTTCTATAAATTTTATGGCAAAAAGGAATACAAAGTCATCCTTCCCAATGAGCTTAATAGGGATTTCGAGTGAAAAGTAATACAAAGCTCATCCTTCAAATGAGCTTCAAAAATAGCAATAAAGCCATTTCTCAGAGTAAAGCCCCCTCATATAGAAAAGGAACAACGAAAGGAATAGCAGATGGAATGTTAAACAGACTATAAAAATCACGCATATCACATGGTGATAAACACAAGGAGATGTCGGCAACATTCTTTAGGAAACTTCAAGGAACCATAAAGCCCTCTCATATGCAGAAGGAACGACGAAAGGAATAGCAAATGAAATGTTAAACCAATCATAAATATCACACATCTCACACGAAAATAAACAAGAGGAGATGTCAGCAACATTCTTTAGGAAACTTCGAGGAACCATGGATGGTAGGAAGGAAGAAGATCAAGAGATTTCAAAGACTAAAAGTTCAAAGAACATTATTTCAAGAAAGTGTAGAAACAAGAAAAATTTACAACTTGAGTTTAAATAGAAGAAGGAAGACGTTAGAATTTGAAAAGGCAATTTAATTTGGAAACAATGCACTTTAAACAAAAACGCTGATCCAAACATGTTGATCTCATAAAATTTCTCAAATGAGACATGTCTACCCTCAAAACGCTGTAAAATGAAAATTCATGGTGAAAGGATTAAAAACAGCACATTGTGTAACTCAAGGGAGAAAACCGCCAAATATTGCATTAAATGTGCTATTAACTAGTCATTTAAGTTACAGGTGCCATCATGACGACAACATCATTCGGCCAATTGTCAAAAGGCCACGATAAAAAAATCCAGCCAGCCTCAATATGCGGACTTGCAAGACTCTTACATCATAAATTTTAATTTATTTAATTAAGAGTGTATTTTGTCAAAATGCCGAGTTGTTAGAATTTTATCAAATTATCAGTCAGCAAATTCTCAAACCTCAAAACCAAGAATTGAAATATTTTCCATTTTAATTTATTGACTAATCTAAATTTTCAAAAAACCTACAATCCTATGTAGATTAACATTAGTCCAAATACGAAAGGAATGGATTACCAAATCCAATCTGAATATGAAAATAAAAAAAATTACTTTGATTCATTATTGGAAAAAGTCATATACATGATATATTCCTACATGATAACGTTAAATTGAACGGTTTGAAAAAAAAAATCAAGGATGAATCTTATCAAAGCGGCAGAAGAAGCACGAAATTCATCATATCTCTCCAAAAACAAGTGCAAATGGAGAGAGAGAGAGAGAGAGCAGCATCTAGCTACACGACTCCAACAGATCGACAGTAGGCAACTAAACACTCGATATTGAATGCATCCTAACACATATACCAATCCCATAAAATAGGAATGCACGTGAGCCAAGCGGCACCCACCAGCATGAGGTCCTAAAAGAAACTACCCAAGCAAAATCAGTCCAGCAGGCATTGTTGCGTAAAAGAGGGAAACCAAAACAGTTTTTCCTCTAAAAGATGGGTAAGCAAGACAGACTTCATTGATGCCACTTAGAGAAACACCATGACATCAGGATAAGCTCTCTTTTGTCCGATCCACCAAACACTAGCTTGCAAGATCTAACTAGCTCCATTGGATATTAAGGCTTGGAACTCGGACAAAGATAAAATAAGAGCAGCTCCTTTTATAATCAAATATAAGCCAAGAAACGAAGCATTCTACGGTAGAGGCATGCAGTCAATAGTCAAAAAAACTCTGCCAAAATACAGGAAAGCAAATTCAAATTGAGGTGACAAGACAGTAATAAATACTCACTAGTTTTTATTTCATTGGGAAAGAGCATTTGAATACAGAAAGATTTGATCTTTTAGACATACAAGGAGTTTGAATTCAACCTCCAAACATGGGGGCTTGTGTTGGGTACAGCCTAAATAGGGCCAACCTAACTAATTAATATAACAAGCCCATGAAGAATAATCTCGGAATGAAGAAAGAATCAACTGGTCTATTAGGCCCAAGTCTAAATAGCAAAAGCCCATCTTTATTGAAAAGAATTAAAACAAGGATGCTGATCAAGTGACCGATTGTTCAAATGGCTAGAAAGACACAAAAAAGATGGGATAAAAGATTTGAATGGCTAAATATCAGAAAATAAACCGAACAACTAATCTGACTGAGCAGTTAATCATGTCAAGTAGTTAGCTAAACCGGTGGGTTAACTTAGCCAAGTGGTTAAATCAAACAAGCAGATAACATACCTGTCATTAACGCAGGCAAGGTTCTTCTATATAAAATCAATCACTCAGCAAGGGTAGGCATAGAAACGATTGAATTGTTCAATTTTCAACAAGTATAACACTCAAATTGTGGTCTATTGTTACTCTTCAAGAAACAGCTATCAATTAACAATATGGCTATAAATACAACCATTTTCCCTAAAAACGGGAACAGAAGCTGTGAAACAAGTACAGAGCTTTAGCCCTATTTTTGCTTGATCATTTGCAAATTATGGAGTCAACCCTCTATCTTTCACTCTCTCACATACTTAAATATTTACCACTTTTTAATTTTTTAAAAAAAGCTACTGACTTAAGTGTTAAACGATATACTGAAAAGTGAGTCTCATCTTTGAAGCTCTTATTTAACGTCATGGTGTATAGGATCTAAATCGAAAGTTCGATAGTTCAACCCAAATTTATTCAAATCATAATCCAGATTTCAAATACTCATCACCTTTATTTTTGGCTCACTAGCAAAGTTGTTGATGCAGCACCAGTGCCAAAGCAATCGATGGTGCAACATAGGAGATGTGGTCATTTCACCATTGGCTTTTTTTCCCTTCTCTCTTTTTTTTTTACCCTGGGTCCTGACTAAGATATAGAATGGAGATATTTTGTCACTCCAACACTCAATGAAGGCACATATTAGTCAAGTATCATCATAAATCACTAAAACTAAGGATGGTCAGAGAACATGCAGTTGAGGAAATTTCACAACTGATGGATTTGAATCAAAAGTTAAGTATCATCAAAAATCACTAAAACTAAAGATGGTCATATTACATGCAATTGAGAAAATATCACCTCAAGTGAGATCCAAATTTGTTTTGTTTGATCTGGAAAATTTCTGTGCAAAGTTCTACTGTTTTTTGCTGCAGGGAAGTTTTCGTATAAGTGTCCCACGAAACTATACATACAGCTTTCCACAAGATATCTGTGAGACATTCTAGGTTACAGATCTTGCTTTTGGCGGGATTCGAAGAGTTATAAAAAAACTGCTCTTTTTTTTTTTCACTGTTATGTTGAAGGTTTGAGCAGATTTCCAATGGCAAACCACGAGTTAATTGCTTGACGATCAGTCAAGCGGCATCTAGGGATAAAAAACCATCATGTTTAGGGTTTAAATCAGAACCATTTATTATCAGCTTTTGAGGACACTTTGAGCCTCCTCTTGCATTCCTCTTGTATTTCCTTTCCAAATTAAGAAACATTTTCCTCGTTTGCCAATGGTTTTTTCCATTCAAAGTTTTTTATATGTGAGTTTGGTGTTCTATCCTACGATTGTTTGTTATTTTACTATTGTTCATCTCCCCAAATCCCACCAAATTGGTATGAGAGCGTGGGTTCTTGGATTTAGATTGTTAAGGCTTCAGTAAAATATGACATTCATCTTCTTGATCGCAACACTAATTTTTCATTACGGCAATTAAAGATGCAGGGCATCAATTGGATTTAGATGATGCATTGCTAAGCTTTTTGAGGATATCTAACAATTGGGATGAATCAACAATGCAATCAAAAGATAGTAAGGCTTTGTCTCATATCCACTTACATCTCTCAAACAAACTTCTGCACAATGTTATGAAGAAAAAGAATGCTTCCTCGTTATGGCTTAGGTTGGAGCCTTTATACATATTGAAGAGTTTGACTAACAAGCTCCATCTAAATCGGTGCCTATTTTCTACTCTATGGCGGACATAAATCGACTACCAATCACCTTAATGATTTTAAGGAGATTGTTATTGATTTGAAAAATATGAATGTCAAGTATGAAAACGAAGATTTAGCTTTGATATTATTGTGTTTGTTGCCTACTTCATATTCCCAATTTAGAGATACTATATTTGTATAGTCGAGATACTCTTGTTTGAAAAGATGTTCTGGATGCTTTGTTAACAAAAGATAAAATCAATAGGCAAATCAAAACAGTGTCAGAAAATTGTTATTAGGCAGAAGGTCTAATTGTTAGAGGAAGGCCTACAAAAAAAGGTTCTGACTTCGAAAATAGAAATTGAAGCAAGTCAAAATCGAAACAAAAAATTTTGATTCATAATTATTGCAAGAAGGTTGGGCATATTAAAGCTGATTGTTATAAGCTACGTAACAAAGTCAAACGAGAGTGACAACCTAAGCAGAAGGCAAATCAATTCAGAAAATAAAACCAAGACAGTGTTAGTATTGCTGCAGAAGATAGTGAATTTGATGGGAATCTTTTGGTGGTATCTAGTGATAGTTCTAAAAGTAATTTTGAATAGGTCCTTGATCTGCTTTTATTTTTCTTTTGTATCCAAATCGAGACTAGTTTTTCACATATGAAGAAGTCTCAAAGGATCTATTGTTATAGGTAATAATGCAAATGGTGGCAGTAAACTAGATCTCTACAAAGGGAGAGTTGGGATTATTTTAAAATGAAGCAAAATCCGAGCCTTCTGGTTTGATTCAAGGGGAGAAGTTTCCTTCTTAACCATATGCTTCACACATGAAGTCTGTCTTCTCCATTACATGATAGGGCTCCATTGAATGGGGTGGGAAAACAAGCTTGAAAGGAATTTCTTTACTAATGATGCATCTTGTAGAATTGTCGGTATTGGAACAGTAAAAATCAAGATGTATTATAGTATTATCAAAACATTATCAGATGTCAGACATATCCCAAAACTGAAAATAAATTCAATTTCATTGAGTATCCTTGACTCAAATGCATACAAGTACATTGGTGGTGTCCTTCCAGTAATTAAAGGCGCCCTTGGCCGAAAACCGGCATGTATTGCAAGGTTCTATTGTGACAGGTGTCTCTAACGTATCTACCACTATGTCAAATTCTGATGCCACAAAGTTGTGGCATATGGAGCTAAGACACATGAATGAAAAAGGCGTGGCCGTTCTAAGCAAAAGAGGTCATTTTTGTGGTTAAAGTATGGAAAATTGGAGCTCTGTCAGCATTATGCTTTTAGAAAGCAGAAGAGGGTTAGTTTCAGTTAGCGCATCACAACACAAAAAAGAACACTGGATAAGTTCATTCAGACCTTGGGGACCAATCAAGGTTCCACACAAAAGCTGTTCAAGACAAATGCTCTCTATAATTGATTTTTTTTTTTTGTTTTTTGAGAAAGGTCTGGGCTTTGATATGTTTGAAACATTCAAACAGTAGAAGACTATGATTGAAAAGCAAATGGACAAATAAGTTAAGCAACTTCACACTGACAATGGCCTTGAGTTCTGTTCGAGTAAGTTTAATGTTTTTTGCAAGAATAATGCATTGTGAGACAATTCATAGTTTGTGAAACACCACAGTAAAATAGTATAGCTGAGCGGACGAACAGAGCGTCAATGAAGAGAGTACTATGAATGCTCCCAAATTCTAGATTGCCTAAGCCGTTTTGGGCCGAGCCTGCTGCCAAAACTTGCTTCTTAGTAAATCGTTCTCCTTCTACTGCTAAGTAAAACTCCTCTTGAAGGGGTATGGTTAGGTAATCCTCCTAACTATCTGTTTTGAGGATCTTCGAATGTCCATCTTATGCCCATTAGAAGGTTCAAAAAAAGCATTATCCGATAACCCAAACCAAAACCATTATAACAGAACTAAATTAGGGGATTCGAACCATTTGGTTCAGTTTCAGGTCAATATATTAAAATTTTTATGGATTCCAATTCAGTTTCAGGTTTCTGATTTTTAAACTATCGGGTAACCAAACTGAATATAAATAAATAAATATATATATATATCGAAAATGAAAAGGAAATTAGAAAGTGGCAGGTACACAGTGGCAGACGACAGGCGTGGCAGACACAAGACAGGGCCTTTCAATTTTTAATCATTCAGTAAATATGTGTGAATATAAAAAATATATAAATAAAATATATATACACATGTTGAAAAAGAACGAAAATTGTGGCCTTGCAGGTTTGTGCACACAAGGTAGCAAAGTGGCGAAATGACTCCTCTCTATCCCTCGTCAATTGCCATCTTTTAAGGCTCCAACCACCATTGATAATGTTTACACTTAAATTATATGGCCTAAATTACAGGAAAATGCAAATTAATTAGAACTGTTCATTTCACCATTTAATCTAACCATTGACTTGCATTTATTTAATCTAAATGTTTTAGGTTTTCCTCCTCTCCAGACGGCCGAAAGATTTCCCTCTCTCCCTAGTCTCCTCTTTTATCCAGACTTCTCCACTCCCCAGTCTCCTCCCCTCCATCGAGGGTCCAGCGACGAGCGTGCTCTTCAATTTCTCTCTCTCTAGTGTCATCCTCAACTTTATTTTTTCATTTCAATCAAGTTTGAGGAATATAATTTATTAGAAGTGTATTTTCGGTCAAAAATTTCATCTTAGGAGCACAAATTTAATTTTATTAGATTGAGTAATTAAATGTTGAGGGTGCTTCCTCAAAGACACCCCTTCCTAAAAGGATACTTCAAAAGTGAGTGGCTGTTCCAGAAAAAATATATTGGGTGTGGGATCATTATTCTAAAATAGACTGAGAAAATAAGAATGACCAAATGGCCACATGTAATTATTGTGGTAGTAGTATTGCTTGTCAATCTCACAAGTGTACTGGTAGTTTAATTAATCACTTGGGTAGATGCAAAATATACCCATATAATATTGATAAGAGGCAAAAGAGGAGAGTTTCAATCTCAACAAAACATAAAAGAATGGGGGATTACACATACACTTATAGCTTACAAGTCTGATCAGGAAGAGTGTAGGAAAGGACTATCAAGAATGATTATTATGGATGAGTGCTGTTTAAATTAATAGAATGTGAAGGATTTTGAGATTTTTATAGTGCAATGCAACCATGATTCATTGTTCCTTCACGCTCCACAATAACTAGATATTGTTGTATTCTCTTCGTGGAGGAGAAGCAAAGGTTGAAAAAGTTCTTCAAATAATTATCATCTAGGGTTTGCCTCACTATAAACACATGGGTATCTTGTCAAAACCTCTCTTACATGTGTCAATGCTCACTTTATTGATGATAACTGGAACTTGCATAAGAAAATAATAAATTTTTGTCTAATTTCTAGTCATGCAGGTGAGGATATTGGTAAAAGTATGAAAGGAGTTGGCCTGATTGTGGTATTAAAAGAGTGCTCACTATAACAGTTAACAATGCAAGATTCAATGATGTGGAGATTCAAAACTTGACAAAAAGATAGAAGGAAAGAAATTATACTGAATGGTGCACATTTACATATGAGATGTGTCGCCCATATTTTGAGTTTATCTGTTAAGGAAGGGCCGAAAGAGTTGGACGATTCTATTGTTAGGATCCATTAAGCAATTAAGTATGTAAGGCCATCTCCAGCTAAGTTCCAAAAGTTTAAATCTTGTGCAGAGAGAAAAAGTTTTGAGCAAATGTCTTGTTTGTTTGGACATTGAAACTAGATGGAACTCTACTTATTTGATGCTGGAATGAGCAATTAAGTACCAAAAGGCATTTTATTTGCTAGAATGTATGGATAATAAATATGAGAATAAGTTAAACGCACCTAAGAATAAAGGTACTCCTGAAATTGTGGACTGAAAATATGCTCGTAATTTCATACCATTTCTAAAAATCTTTCATGAAGCTACTTTAAAATTGTCTGGTTCTCATTATGTGACTAGTAATTAGTATATGAAAACAATTCATGGGATTTGAATTTTAATTTCTAAAATATGCAACAGTGCTGATTTTGGGACTAGTTTGATGACTTCCAAAATGAAGGCAAAACATTGGGCAAATCTTGACAATGTAAACATTATGATGTTTGTGGTTGTGGCGCTTAATCCTCGACGTAAGTTAGACTATATGAAATGAGTTATTAATACAACCCTTGATGCTAATATTGATAAGAGGTTGGAAGACAAACCGCAGCAAATGTTAACCTCCATGTTGGAAAATTTTAGTTCATTTCAGTCACACTGCAATTTCCAATCAAATACTCAATCTCCAAGTCCAAGTGATATAAATGTTGATATTAAGCAAATTGTTGATGATTATGTGAATACTCGGTATAAGCATCAAAAAGCACGACACGAAAATGTAGAAATCAGAACAGAGTTGGAAAAGTATTTAGGAGAGGAAACTGAAAATACATACGGCGAAGATTTTGACATATTTTGGTGGAAAGTGAATTCTACTAAATATCGAGTACTTTCTTTCGTGGATCGTGATTAATTGGCTATTCCTGTATCAACAGCTGCTTCTAAATCAGCTTTTAACACCGGAGTTTGCATGTTTGATTCATTTTGCAGTTCCCTTACAGCACGTTTTGTTATTGGAATGAAATAAGGTGGGAATAGAATAATTATCCCCTGAGATCTTAAAAGGAAAAGTCTTCTTCACATACAATGCCATGTCGTACAAGACAGGAGATTTCTGATGAGTGGGTGGAGTTAGACATTAAATCCAGCTATAACTCTACGACACAATCTTCTATTTTTCCTCCTCAGTAGGATGTTG
>JAOVVI020019288.1:0-10148 GCA_028571085.2 Nepenthes alata
TCCAAACCAAACAATGGAATACTAATTCCCACCTTATTCTATTCCAACAACCAAACATAAGAATAACAATTCCAACTTTATTCCCATCCATTTCTATTCCCTGGAATAACTATTCTATTCCCACCTTATTCTATTCCAACAACCAAACGTACAGAGAAAGAAGAAAGAAAAGAGGAAGAGCTTCAATATTCAATTGAGGTCCGATTCAAGTTCCATTCTTCGTCAAGCTCAGGTTCTTTGCTCTAGTTTGTTTTTAGGACGTATTTAGCTTTGATTGCTTATTTTCTCGATATATTTTTCTTTTGTGGGTTGTAAGATGTGTTAGGTTTAACTATTATTCACTCAGTTTGTAATTAAGGAATATTTGAGGGGCTATATTTGTACCTAGTAATTATTCCATAGTGAATTTGTTCAAAATTTATCCCATATTTTTTTCCTTAATTGAGAATAGTTTTTCACATTAAATATTATCATATAACTTGTGTGCTTAGTTGCTTGATTTGTTCATTGCACTCATATAATAGTTGGTGGCTAATGATAGGCAGGAGATTCTGGGTTTCATTTTCATTGTGCTTGTTGTGTGTATATTTTGTTCTTAGGAAATTCCAACAAGTGGCATTAGAGTGTAAATTTTATCGAATTGTAAAAACTACAATTTGATGATGTCGATGTCGAAGGATTTTGCCATTTCAGATTGAATAATTTAACGGGCAAAACAATTTCATTTTTAGGTAAGAAAGAGTGATGAATATTTTGACCTAAAAAGAAATGATAAAAGTACTACGGATGAAGGAAGACATGTCGGAGGAGATGAAGGATGAAGAGCAGCAAAATATAATGGATCTTACTAATTGCATAATTAAATTATATTTTGCGAATAATACCATTCAAGAATTCATCAGTTTATTGAATCTAATAAAGGTCTAGATGAAATTGGAGAGCCGGTAGAAGTCTAAATCCCTAACATCGAGGTTGCATGAAAAGAAGTAATTCTATGGCTTGTAATTATCCAAAGGGAGAAGCTTCAATAAGCACTTGGACGAGTTCAATCAAATATTGATGCAAATGTCGGCACTTGATGGAAATATCAATGATGAAGACAATGAATTGGAGTTACAAGCTTTGTTGAGGGGCATGCGACATACTTCAGATGTTCAGCTGTATTTGATTTTAACTGGGAAGCTTGACTAGGAGGGCTTTTGCACAGCACTTGACAGAGATCAATGGAAGCTCACTAAAGGCGCCTCGATTGTAGTAAGGAAAAGTAAGCGACTAAGTCAGTACTTGATAGAGGCTTCAATTGCCAAGGGTAAGCCAAGATGACCAATGGGAGGTTTGGTCAAAGTGACGAGAGGAGGTTGAAAAGTAGTGTAAGGGGAAGCAACGGTACAGTGGAAAAGAAGCTAAAAGAGAGTGGCAATACTACAAGTTTGGTGGAACAAAAGAGGGTGTCATTCAAATTTGCGGAAGCGACGTCGGGATCCCTGTGGAGAAGTTGTCAAAGGGTAAGAAATGATGATCACCGGAAAGGTAAGGAATCCCCCACAAGGTCATGAGGGGAAGTCTATTAGGCTTGGGATCACTCCATTGTGAGATTCACACCCAACAGACGAGTCATCTAGAGGACATGCAAGGCTCACTTGCGTGAATATGTCAACCAAGGATCGCGCGATATTTGGGTGAGGGTCATTTGAGTTACAGAGTTCATTAGAGATTCAAGTGAGATTCATTCGAGCGAAAGTTAGATCAGTGGATAGAATGAGTGAGGCATGTGCACGACCGGGAGGCCCTCATGCGCAGGTAAAGAATGGATGCTACACATGTGCACCTAAGGGCGCTCATGCGCCTATACAGTTTTTGCATCCTGAATTTTGAATGTCAAAGCTGGTGTTCGAATGTCAGCTTAGTTATAAAAGGCCTTGCGTGATTTTAGGGAACTGAAGTGAGATCATTTTAAACACAAGAGCGCCACACGAAAAATGAAAAGAGAAAAGAGAGAAGAGACAAGAGAAAGAGTTTTGGCATTTGATTGAGATCTGATTCTAGTTTCATTCTTCGCCATGGGCAGGTATGTTGCTCTAATTTATTTCTAATACATATTTTCGCGTTGTTTGCTTGTTTTATTGGTGTCTTCTTTTCTTATAAGTTATAAGGTGTGTTTTTTAGAATTTAATTCAACCATTATTCACTTGGATTGTAGTGAAGGGATCTTAGAAGGATTATATTTGTACTCGGTAATTATTTTATATTAGATTTATTCAGAATTTATTGTGTGATTTTTTTCTTAGATGAGAAAATTTTCATATTAAATATTATTGTACAACTTGTGTGCTTAGTTACATAATTTGTTCTTTATATTCTCACGGTGTTTGGTGGCTAATGATTGACGGAGGATTTGGGCATTCATTTCCGCTGTGCTAGTTATGTGCATGTTTTGTTTCCGAGGGAATCCCAACAAGTCCCACCTAGAATCCTTAACTTGCATGAAAATTTGGCCTCTCTTTAATTATGTAGTATGGCAGTGTTTAAGATAAGAATCACAGTTTCTACATCTGGTTTCTTTCTTCTTATCCCACTAATCATCATGTGCTATAGTAACAAAAGAAATTTCATAAAATTTGAAATATGAAGGAATAAACATGTTTTATTGTAGCCATATTGTCCCAAGTTCTGCACATTCTCATTCCTAAACAATGATCTAATATTTCCCAACAATTCAGTAATTAATAAAGGTAGATGACCCTTCCCATCTCAACTAGTTTATCTTTCTTCAACAAGAAGCCATCTACAAAACATTATTTTGTGCATGCTTATGTGATACATCCATCTACTACCTTCTCTTTTGAAGCTTTTATTCATACGATATTCCACTAATCAGCAAAAGTGCCTCAGTCCAAGAAAGATCTGATATGCCTTCATATACCCACAAAAATGCATGCTATGCTCAAAGTGATTTTATACAAATGAAGATAGGAAAATTAATAAAGTCTGATCCTTAATCAAGAAAGCCACTGCACATCATCACTGATGTTCAGATGCTGAAGGCATGAAAAGAACACAAGGGAAAAGAATCAGTATGAATCATGGAAACATCTCTTGTTCAATGGACAGCATAACTAATTTTAAAGAAAGAAAATGTGGACAAAAAGGGTCAGTGTGGCATTCATCCAGAGGAGAACAACAGTACAGTAGATTTAAGACAAAACAGAACAGTAGGTGCAGATCATAATGTCAACAGGAACATCATGCGTGCCATCATCAAAGAGTCCTATATCTATTTTGTTAATTCATCTAACACTACGAGTCAGGACCAAAAAAGTGTAGATACCTGTCTCAGCCCACCACTAAGGCTGCCTCCATTTACAAGCATTGTGAGGAGAGATGTAACAACACCACCTCCGAGTCCAACGTCATTACCAGTCTTTTGAATGGCCGAACGCATAGAATTCAGCATGCTCCCATATGAACTTGCTTGCCCACGCTCAATGGCTTGGATGAAGCAATAAGTCATGGCCCCTGTTGAAGTAACCTTTGATAAGGCCTGTGCAAACAAAAGCACATCAGGAGATTGTTTCCTTGTTATTTTTAGTCTTATCACCATTAAGTTTTCACATAATTAGGCTAGTGTAAGATATAACACTCACAGCTGTATCAGCAGAGGTCTGGTCATCATCACAACCACTAAAAGAAATGACTTCACCACCGTTTGATCCTTTTAATACACCCGATCTAGGTCGATGATCCTCCCAAACATACTGCCCACTCCTATAATAATGAAACTAAAATGATGACACATTATATAGGAGATAGGGGAGCAATGTGATCAGCGAGCGTTATGTATCATATAAGAACAACATTCCAAATGACAAAAAAATAGCCAAATCAGTATCATTAAAATTGAACAAAAACAATATGTGAATGGTAATGTGAAGAAATAATCATATATTAGAATAATTTGGAGACATTTAGGTGCCAATGAAACATACTAAACTTAGGAGGTGATAGTCTTCATGGTAGCAGTATTTTAATGGATGTGTAAGCAAACTGAAATGCTTCTGTTGAGTTTCATCAGGCAGCCCTGCCCCCACCCGACGTATTATCTGCTCTTGGAGCATGGTGTCCTATCCAGGGACCACTTAGGCTCACACTGTTTTGTCCTTAAAAAAGGCACTTATGGAGGAAGGACATCAACCCCACTCACATTTGCAGAATATTTCTTTATTCAACGGAAGTGGGACAACCATCCTAACATAGCCCCCCCGTGAAGAAGATCATCTTATCTAGGATGCCAGCATGGATTTCCAAGTGTTATTATTAAGTATATAGGTGTAGTTGTGCCCCGCCATAGGTATTATGCACCTTGGGCATGGATGCACTTTTAAGGGCCATTTAAAGTTGTTGCTGAAAAGAAGCCTGCGTTGGTATGAGGAATATCCTCCCCTACTTACAAGCCATTGGCCACCTCTTTACTAAACTAATATAGGGCATCCGCTCCCATCATAGATCTCGATGAAGATGTGGTCATACCATTATCATGGGACACTAGTATGGATTCTCACAGACAGCACCGCATTGAGTTCAAAGGAGTAGTTGTGCCCTTGCTTGAGACACTGTCAGCTTTCGGCATACATTTCCCTATCTAGGGGCCCTTAGGCCTGCATCATTTTGCCTTTGAAATTGAAAAGGCATATATGTTGGGAGGAGGTTACCTCCCATGCTTGTAAGTTGTAAGGAACTTTTTTATTGAACCAATATGAGACATCCACCTCAATAGTTTTCCAGTGATTAGGATACTCATTATTAACCGACAAAGCTAAAACTATTCCCTGACCTATATTTTTGAAACAAAAAATTAGGATTTCCTCTATCCCATAATTATTGGCCAATTTTTCTGTGAAAGTGTGGGGCAGCCCAAACATAGCTACCATTGGTCTTTGCAGGTTCAATTCCCCCCTCCCTCTCACTAGTTTATTCCAAAAATTTATTGCCCACATTTCCATTTCTGGATGTCCCCAAATTATTAACAGCATTAAACCAATACGTTTAGCAATGCTAAAAATCTTATCCAATTCTAGCGCTTATTGCTTAATGTTGCATCCTCGGATCCTTACTTTGATAGGGACGAGAGTCCGACAGCAACACAAAACAGTAAGTACGCAGAAGGGAAAAAGAGAGAGAGAGTATGACACGTGAGATTTTTACGTGAAAAGTCCTCTGCTAAATGAAAGGAAAAAATCAGGGGACTTTAGTTCGAGAATTGCTTTTACTATGTGTGAGCTCAAGTATAAGAGGCCGAGGACTAAGTGTATGGAAACTCTTAAGAGTTGCTCTTACAACACGAGCCCTCTCTTTCTCTCTCTTTAACACAGCATGGTTTTTATGCTCTCTCTCTTTTTGTGCACAAATGCAAGAATTCAGAGTTTTGTTTTAATTTTTTTGGATCTTTTGGTTGGTATAAAGTGAATATTTATATAGTAGTTGAAATCCTCTGCATGGAGCTGCCACGTGGAGGTTGGCGTGTACAGAAAGCTCTGCTATCAACTCTACAAATCCACTTTGCCCTATCAGGAAGATTGTGTGCATACGGATTGACTCTGCAAGACGTCATATCATGCGTGCACCGGAAGCCGTCATTTTCTGTGCAGGTTGCGTATTGCAGGACACACGTGCCTTTAAGGACGTCATCCCAGAGCTGGTGTCCCCTTCCGTCCTGAACGTCTCTTATGAGACATGTCCTCAGGCCTTTGGGCCTCTTGGGCTATCTCAGCCACACTAGCCTCTTGGGCAGCGTGGGCTTTTTTGGGTCATTTAAGGACATGATCCCATTTTGTGGAAACGGGTTTTAGTCTTGGGCCTTGGGTATCCACTACCCATCGCTAGCCCTCCATGCCAAGAGGTTCGAGGATCTCAACCTTTGGCATGTTCACCGTTCGTGGGAATGTCTTAAGCGTCATGCGAACACACTCTCCTTCAGAAGCCCGTTCATGTCTTTGCTCCGCGTCCGCCGTCTAGCTGTAGCCTAATGGTGGACGTGTCCTTCTCTTTGGTAAATATCCGAGGACGTTGCTAAGAGTAGAAACTCCGGGGACGCTTTTCTGAGACCAGTGATTTGAAGAAAAAACCCGAGGACTTCTTGAGATAATCTGTCTGATACAAACATCCGAGGATTTTCTTCGAGTTCGAGATGCTGGTGCGTTCCGTCAACTGATCGTTGTTGGCAAATGTATCCGAGTCCATCAATGTTCTCGGGCGTCGCCAATAGTAGTTGTGTTGTCCGTAGCCAGACTTTGCCTTTCTCAAGCGCAAACTTTTCAAGTGTTCGCTTTTGTGCAATTGAACAGCTTGACAAATCGTCCACGGGCTCTTTCTCTAGGTACAAAGAGTTGACCTGCACCGCCAATTGACGCATTTAAAACACACAAACCCTGCACATTAAATGCACATCACTTCGCCGCCTTGGGAAGGGAAGCGTCATCGCCTACGTCTGATGGGGAGCTGACACGTAGCCAGGCAATTAATGGGCACATCTTTTGAATTCCAGTCATTTAAATCCCCTTTTCCTTTGCGCTCTCGAAAATTTTTGTAAGTCTCAAACTTTCTCTGCGACTTCTGCGTTCCTTGGCGATTTCCTTCCTTCGTCTCCCTCGCTTTCTTTGCTATTCTTGACCCTTCGATGGCGCCAGGAGTAAAAGATCTTGCCTTTTCATTGACCTTAGCTGACCTCGAAGCCATCAAAGCATGGTATAGGATTCCAAGCTCAATGGGCATGGTGATGATCTCTGATGCCCACGATAGGGCTTGCAGCCCTCCTGATGGCTTCGCTACTGTCTATGAAGTCCACCATAAAGGTGGTCTTTGATACCCCATGCCGCCGGAGCTCTACGGGAAAATGAGGAACCTTCAAGTCCTTGTGGCCTGACACCAGCCTAACGTCGTTAGGTATCTGGTTTCTCTTTGTGTCTTTGGGCATTGATTCGAGGGTGATGAAAGTTATTTTGAGGTTTTCGCATAGTCAAGACTAGATTGTTACGACCTCACGCCCTGAGTTTCTGGTGATGAGTGGTGGGAACCCTGACTCCACCAAAAGGTGGATGGATAAATTTTTTTTCCTAGACATTCATCAGATTTGGGACATCCCCAATCAATGGCGGAACGTGGAGTCCAGGTTTCGTGAGGACATCACGACTGAGGAGAGGGCCGCTATGAAGGACTTCATAGACCTGTTGCTGGCCAATCTTGGTTCTTTTGATGAGAACAAAAAACAAGTGTCTAAGGTCTGAGTTCTTTGTGCAAACCAAGTGGGAAAGCCAGCCCGAGGAATCTGGCACCATTAGCGCTCCCAACAAGAAGAAGAAGCTGAAGAAGAAATGGCAGGCTCTGAGGATCGAGGAAGTGCCCAAGCGGACAATTAAGAGTTGTCGGAATGAGACCTTAGAGGGTCCGACAGCAATCGTTGAGTTCCCTTCCTCCTCCGATGATGACAAGACCGTCATTGAGCACATGTTCAGGAAAAAGGCGCCAGTCCGAGGAGTTGGGGACATTGGGCCATCAGCAGTTGCGGGGCCTGCCGAGCAGCCTTCTGAGGCCACGGTCTTGCACATGGAGTCGCCAGTGGCTCCTCCTCCTCTCAATGAGCCCGTTCCTGATAAATCCTCCGTTTTTACTAGTGAGGTCTTGGATTGGATGGACAATCCATCCGAGGACATCATTGAGAAGAAGGCTGCGGGGGAAGCTGAGGCGACTCGGGCCGATAAAGCAATGGTGATGATTGCGACGACACATTCTGAGACTGCTGAGGCCAAGGAGACTGCCGCGACTATAGAGCCCCCATGCCTTGAAATCCAAATCTACAGCCCCATGATGATTCCATCCGAGGTCCATGAGGAGACCTTGGTCGAGGACGTCGCTGGGGCTCCATGCACTATTGAAGTCGAGACTAGGGCTGTTGAGCAGGCTAAAGCTATTAAGCCCCCAATCTTTGGTCTTCATGGAGATGCCCCTGCATCTTAGACCAGGATTGAGGTTCCTGTGGTGCCTGCTGCTGAGTCACAGGAGTCCGAGACCCCCAGAGAGGAGAGCTCGGACGGCGGCTCTCTCGTCTCTCAGGTATCTTTCTGTCATTCCTTAGCCTTTTAGCTCCCTTGCATTTATGCTTTAACGGCTTTATTTTTCCTTTGTAGTTTCAAGAGCTGGTCGGGAACCTTGGACGACTCATTGGTGGTGTCGCCCAAACTTATACCGAGCTGGAGTCTCTCAAGGCAGCTGGAGAAGCCTGCAAGCGCCTGGAACTTGAGTTGGCTGAGGCCAAGAGCAAAAATTTTGAGGCCGAGGATAGGATTGCTTCCCTTGAGGATTCATTGAGGCTTCTGCAAGTTTAGTACAGGCTGCTGCGGGACAGGAACCTCCAGCTGGAGGAGGTGTTGAGAATTTCGGTGAGGGCCGTTGACATTGCTCCAGCACTGGAAGGCAAGTACTGGGATGACATCAACTTATGCCACCGGGTGATGAGGCTGATGCATCCACAATTTGCTACGGCTGTATTTGATCCCCAGAATGCCAGCGCCACATGCTCGGAGGACTTGTATGGTCTCCCAGGAAGGGCGTTTCCTAGCCTTTCTCGGCCTGGGCCATTAAGTGGACCTCGACCTCTTGGGCAGTCGAGATCTCCAGAGCAAGCAGGGCCTTCTGGACCACGAGGACAGTAGTAGCAACAGCAGGGAACTTCCTTTCAGCCAGGATCTTTTGAGGGCTGACTGTAAATTTGTAGAGTCCTAGAATTTTTTCTCTCTTTTTTTTACATGCATATTGTGTATACTGTAAACTTAAAGTGTGAATGAAATTCACTTTTCTTTTGCAATCTTTTTTTTAGGTTGTCTTATGTGTGCGTGGTTCTTTTATGACATGTTAAAGAAACTTGGCCTTTTATTAGCTTAATGTCTGAGTCTTTTGATCACCTGAGGCTAAAGATACTACCTCTAGGGTCGTCGTATGCTTACTATTTTAAACCTCCTAAGTTTCAAGTCTAACCTTCAGGGTTGCTTGGCATCGAGGCCAAGTTTTAAGTTCGACCTCTTGGGTCGCTCAGACATAGCCGAGTTTTAAGTATGACCTCCTGGGCCGTTCGGACATAGCTGAGTTTTTAAGTTTGACCTTTTGGGCCGCTCGGACACGCCCGAGTTTTAGAGCAAGTGAAATAGTTGTTTTCACTTGATTTAGGGGCAGCCTAGGCCTTGTGAATTAATGAGGTGGGATGCAAACATTCAATGAAGTGTAAGACAGGAAATAAGTAAAAATGAATTTTATTATATTAATGAAACGTGTTACAAGCACATCGGATGATACATTTTACCTTACCTGGCCATATGTACATACATTTATTGATAATATTTTTTGAGATATGCTGCATTCCATGTCCGATAGACTAGCCTGCCTTCTTAGGGGAGCAATTTATAGGCCCCATTTCGGAGGATGGCCGAAATCAGGAATGACCCTTCCCAATTTAGGGAGAGTTTATTCCAGCCGATATTTTTACCCATGGCCTCTATACTCCTTAATACTAGGTCCCATATTTCGAACTATCGTGCCTTCACTTTTTTATTATAGTATCGGGCTACTCTCTATTGGTACGCTGCTATTCTGAGCCTTGAAAGGTCTCGTGCCTCCTCGAGTAGATCGAGACTCTTACGAAGTTTC
Source organism: Nepenthes alata (assembly GCA_028571085.2). NCBI lineage: Eukaryota > Viridiplantae > Streptophyta > Magnoliopsida > Caryophyllales > Nepenthaceae > Nepenthes > Nepenthes alata. The sequence continues at coordinate 9,694 of JAOVVI020019288.1, forward strand.
TGATCGTTGCTGTTCGGGTCATAGCACTCGACTGTGAGACTTAGAAGTTCGACTTCCACTAGAATCACTGCCTCTGCCCCATAATATAGGCTGAAGGGTGCCTCTCTTGTAGGTTCCCTCGGCATTGTTCTATACGACCAAAGGACGGATAGCAACTCGTACACTCATGAGCCCCTAGAGTGCTCTAGTTTTATCTTGAGTACAGTAGGATTGTGCGGTTCGTGGCCTCCACTTGTCCGTTACTCTGTGGATACGCGACCGAGGTATAGACCAACCTGATCCTCAGGCTAGTACAGTACTTAGTGAACTGTTTTCTAGTGAACTAGGTCCCATTGTCAGTCACGATGCACTCGAAAATCCCGAACCTGCACACAATATTCTGCCGGACAAATTCTGTGGCATTCTGCTCTATTATATTCGCTAGTGGCACTGCTTCGACCCATTTTATAAAAAAG
>JAOVVI020019289.1:0-10148 GCA_028571085.2 Nepenthes alata
CCATTACGATTTCTTAACTCCAAAATATAGTAGGTTAGTAGCGTACTAGTAGATATCATACACTTACTATGAATATTTCAAGTGGAGAGACAATTTTGGAGTTTACAAGAATCATTTTGAGATATTAGAAAATTTTTATCTGCTTTGATTTATATAAGATAGTATGTTGAAATTGTGTTCTGTTTAATTTCATTCTGTATGTATATTTATATAGTATCTCATTTTAAAAAATTTGATATTTATGATATATATTTTATTCATGATAAATTTATAACGAGCATTTATAATTTGAGATTTTTTTCTCATGGATAATTTGAGTCAAGTCGGATGATTTGGCATGAGTAGCCACAATCATAGTATCAAAAAAAATAAAATTTTGTGAAAATCATGGAGGACTTAGTAATTATAAATATTTAAGAAATATTAAATTTGTTAAATGATCAAGAAATTAGGATATTTTGAAAATATTCTAGAACTAAAAGTTGTGACTTGTCGGAGGACTTAGAATATGTGAGACTCTAGCCTTTACGATATTTTGTAGAATGTCGAATTAGTGCCAATGCTGGCAGATTTCTCAATGCATCTTTGGAAAGTAATATCGAGAAAATGGCTAAGGTACAAAGAGCGTTTTCGAGATGACACTCTTAGTCAATTAGACTATTAGCCGTTAGGCCATTGGTCCTCAAGCAATGATGGCACCGTCTATAAGGTAGCATCGGTGTTTTCAAGATGGCAAGCACCATCTAATGAAAGGCTTCACGGATCAGCGAATCCCTGAGTTTGTAGGTCTATCAGATCAGATCATACAATTATCGAGGCATAGATGTCTTGGCTAGAGATAGCATTTGAAGCGATTTGATGCCGAACGACGAATGTTTTAAATCAGTTAACCAATATAGTCAAATCGATTAATCAGTTAGCTATTTGATCAGTTAATCAGTAAGACAAATTCGATTTTGGTTTCTAATTTTGTTAAACCGGTAAAACCAATTCGTGTCAAAAAATAGTTTACAGTTTGGTTGACAGAACTGAAAACACTCCTCCACAGTGTGTCATGTAAAATATAAAAAATGCTTTTTAATTCACACTAAATACAAAAAATAATATTTAACGGAGTTACTTATCAGTAAATTAAACAGTAACTCGGCCTATTTTTTTTTAAAAAAAAATAATATGGAAATTTGGAATTTACTACACGAATAATAACAATTGTGACCACGATTGGGATTTCCTCTACAAGAGCAAGCGAAAATTGAAATGGCATCTTGCTTGGAATTTCCGTACTCAACAATACGATAAAAAGAGGAAATTATTCGTTACTTAAAATACAAGCCAAATTGAACGTCTCACCAAACATGGGATAGGCATCTCGTTTTCTTTATGATTTTGTCTGTTGAAAAATGGAAAATTAGTGAGATTTGAATCGGTGTGACTAGTCATCAACCAAAGGGTTCAGCTCCCGGTTTGTTTGGTAATGCCTACATTAATATCAATCCGATCTATTAATATAACAGTTCATGAATAGTAAATTTAGGGGAAAAAAAAGAGCAATCGGTTCATCAAACCCGAGCCCAAATAAGAATATCCAACCCCGATCAGAAAGAACCCTGATAAGTGGCCGAATAATTCAATAGTCGAGTAACTGAAAAGACACAGAAAATATTGAATGAAGTATTCGAATGACTATAAAACTGAATAATAAATCAGACGGTTAATCTTATAGAAAACTTTATCATATCGAATGGTTAGATAAACCTAATGGTTAATTTAGTCGAGCAATTAAACAAAACAAGCGGTTAATATATTTTATAATTAACTCAGACAAGAAACTCTTAATTGAATCAAAACATTTGATATTACTATAAGACTAACTGTCTCAAAAAAAAAAATTTCCTACTCAGAGTATATTGAACGGTTGAACTATTCAATTATTAATTCGTATAATCACTCAGATTATGATCGATTATAAATCTTTAAAAAATTATTATTAACTGATAATATGATTATTAAGACATCAATTTTTCCTAAAAATTGGGACAAAAGCCGAAAAGCATGCATAGAGCATTAGCTCTTTCCCCACATAATCATCCACAAATTGTAGAGCCAAGCCCTCCATCTTTTACTTGTTCACATCCTCATAATTTTTAACATTTTTTAGTTTTTAAGAAAACGTAATTGATTTTAACGTCGTAAGATAAATTAAATAGTAAATCCCTATCTTTTAAACTATTATTTGACATTGTGGTATACAATGTCCAAAGCAAAGAGTTGATAATTTAGTTAGAATTTGTTCTGATGAGTCTCAAGGACCCAAATTATTATACGAAGTAGAAAATCGGCTCACTATCAGCTATTGGATAGGCACAGCCTCCGTCTGAAACAGATCATTAAGTGATCCATTGTAATCATTTAATGTTCGACTGTTCAAGTCGTATCCATTGATTCATGTGTTATACCATTTACGTGATGAGCTCTAAGATGTCTCTATCAGCTTGTCAAAATTTGGGCCTCTAACCCACTTATGCATTGGGCTAACCCGTACCTGGCCATACCCAACACTAGCTCTCGTGTTGGAAAGTTTGAATTTCAACTCCCAACATATCATTGATAGGACGCCAACTAAAAATTCTTCAATGTGCATTCCTTCCCCAAATATTTAGCTGATTTGATGTCGTATTTGGCAAGATTTTATTCTTTACTATTAATAATGTAATTCAATATCTTCTTGAGTTAAATGCTCATTGGGCACTCCTCTCGGCTATAAATTGTGGGGCTTTCTTTGTTTTACATCATGGTGCATCCCTTATATTGCCCAATGGTATGATTGTCCTGAGTCAACATGGTGCCTTTGCTACTACGAGTTAAAGTTGGTGGGAGCCCGCTTCCGGTCTTTGAAGTCGAGATTAAAGAAAGCGCTTGAAGATTATTTTGATTACCCTCTTTTATATAAAAAATTGTCATGGTTTCCCTCTTTTATGTCCTTGCCAACATTAAGCCTCCATTACCGTGGCAAGGTTTTGCCGTGACAAGGCCTCGATTACCATAACTGGGTGACTACAACGGGTTTTAGTGGATGATTTTTTAGTTGCCTCCCTTTATGGAACTGTTCAAGTTCCTGGAGAGATTTGTTGCATTTCTTGGAGAGAGGACTTTTCTTCCCGTTTGCGTCTATCCTAAGGGCAAGCCTTTATGTTGTAGTGATGCCTTTTTCTCGTCGACCCTCGTAGAGATGATCGAGATAGATATTACCAGTTTGGGTGGACGTTTTTCTTTTCATTTTCTTTGTTCTCATTGTTCTTCTGGCATAATTCGTGTTTGAGTATTTAGAAAGAAGATAATACATCATTTTTTATTTGAGTCATTGTTCTATGTCTTCTTTATTCTCTTCCAAGTTGTACTATTATTGTTATAAACTTATACGTTGTAAAATAAATCAATGAATAGAACTACCTGAACGTTGTTCTCTTTTTTTATTCATGTGAATCTAATATTCTTTTGTTCTCTAAATAGTGGGAGCGCTTCAATGCCAATTTGTGCTATTTAATTACTGACAATCTGACAATTCAGCATTCTGATAATCTGACATGTAATAATTTACTTCGAATGCGCTATTTGCATATGCGTAAATCAATCAAATCGGCTTTAATTAGAGCAGTGTTAGGGCCACTCGTCGCCACTCTATTGCTTTGAGAAATGATATGTCAGGGCATCATAACGTATGCGGTGCTGCAAACGCGCCAATCTGAATATTTGAGCCGCCAGCTATCAGTCTTCTACATGGGGAAGTATTGCGACAAATCATTATTACTATCGTAGTGAAACGAGCGTGCCATAGCACCCTTCGGTGCAGGCACGTGTCTCAGCTATCATTGCAACATGCCTCTTTAGCGCCCTTAGACGACACCATTTATGGATTGAATTGTTGGCCATTTAAACTCTGACGCTCTTTTATTTCTACACTTATTCACACATCACATCTCTTAACCCTAATTTGTTATTTTCTTCTCTAAGGCTCCTTGAGCAACCTTTACAGGTGTTGCTACGATCCCATCCATCATCACTTGTGATAATATGGATGAAATTTATGATGAGTTCAATATCCCTTTCAGCATTTCCTACCAAGTACCTTTGTCTAATAATAGAGCCTGCTCTCCTCGGCTTGGCTTTATCACCATTTACAAAGCCCATCGAAAGGAAGGCCTTTGCATTCCCTTTGCAAAGGAGTTGTACGAGATTTTGGAGGCTCTCTAAATTTTTATTGAGCCTTCACCCCAATACTATTAGATATTTAATTTCTTTGTATACCTATACCTTCATTTGCCATCGAAAGTTTCTCCTAGATGCCCAGACTATAAATACTATTTTCTAATTCAACCAAATGAGTAACTGAATTTTATTTAGCCCTATAAAAAGTATAAAATAAGCGGTGTAATCTAACAAGATATTTTGTAAGTAATGGACTAGACATATCAAAATTTTTAATGACTTGGTTAACGATCAGTTCTGAATTGCTATGAACAATCATGCTCCTAGTAGAGTATTCCTTCACTAGTTTGAGCCCGACCAATAAGGTTTCGTACTTAGCGACGTTGTTGGTGGTCAAAAATTCTAGTGTTGTTGAGTATTTTATCTTTGACCCATCTGGAGTTCACAGGACCACACCAACTCCGTTCCCTAATTAAAATAATGACCAATCCACGTGCAAGATCTAAGCCGATGTCTTTTCATACTGATGCGAGTCTTCATACTTCCCAAGGTTACCTAGAATCGGGGTCATTGTCTCCACGAGGGCTTAACCTTTCATAGCTGGCCGCGCTCAAAATTCCATATCAAACTCACTTGATTCTATAATATATTTAATCAATCGTCCGAGCGCATTAGATTTCTATAGGATCCCCTTTAGCGGCTGATTGGTTAGGATGACAATCTTATGGGCTTAGAAGTACGATCGTAGCTTTCTAGTAAAAAGGACCGGTGCTAGAGCGATACTTTCGGCATATGAGTAACAAATCTCGGTATCCATCAAAATTTTACTGACGTAGTAAATCGGTCATTGTACCTTAAATTCTTGCTTGATCAAGGCCAAATTTAGCGCTATGTTGGATGCAGCCAGATAGAGGTATAGTTCCTCACTTTCTTTAAGGGAAGACAAGAGTAGAGAATTAGTGACTATTCCTTCAATTCTTGGAAGATTGACTAGCAATCCTCTGTCCATCGAAATTTGTTTGCTTTAATTCCTCTCAGTGCCTTAAAGAATGAAAGATATTTCTCTACTAATTTTATTAGTAATCGAAAGAGTGCTGCTAGTCTCCCGGTTAACTTCTGAACTTCTTTTAGGATTCGAGGTGGAATCATGTCTATAATTACTTTTATTTTATTAAGGTTCACTTTGATTTTCCTGTAAGACGTGATAAACCTAAGAAACTTTCTAGAAGTTACTCTGAATATGCACTTTGTTGAATTTAACTTCATTTGAAACTCGGAACACTTCGAAAGCTTCTCTTAGGTTGCAAATTTAATCGACGGCTATTATACCTTTGATGAGCATGCTGTCCATATATACCTCCATATTCCTTCCGATTTGCGCCTTGAATATTTTGTTTACCAAGCTCTGATATGTCGCTCCTATATTCTTTAGGTCGAAGGGTATACCTTATAGTAGTATGTTCCCTAGTCGATAATGAAGGAAGTGAGCTCTTAATCCCCAGAATTCATTTGAATCTGATTATAGCTTAAATAGGCATCCATGAAATTTAACAACCCATGCTTAAATGTCAAGTTCACCAACAAATCAATTCTTGGTAACAGAAAATGGTCTTTCGAAAATACTTTATTCACGCTAATGAAGTCGATACACATCCATCATTTTTTATTACTTTTCCTGAGAAACACTACATTTGACAGTCAGTCCGGGCATTAGACTTCTCTTATAAAGCCTGCGTCGAAAAGCTTTTTGACTTTATCTCTCATACAATTAGCTTCTCTATGGAGTGAATCCTCCGCTTTTGCCTAACTAACATAAGCCCAACATCAAGACCCAGCCTGTGGATTATCACATCGATTAGAATCCTTGACATATCCGTGGGTATTCCTGCGAATATGTCTAAGTTTTGTCAAAGAAAAGTCATCCGCTGTTCACACAATTGACCCGACAAAGAGCCTTGATCTGTACGCATTTCTCAAGCTCGTTCAGATCTAACAGAATTTAGTCAGTTGACCTGTCGAATTGACTTTGTTGTAGAGTTGCCTCATCTCAAAGGTCGAATTCCTCAATCGACTGCTTCGAAACCACCTATTTGACCTGAGATAAGTAGCATGTTCGGCCAGTAACTTGGTCTCCTAGGACCTCTCCGACTACACATACTATCATGAACTTCATATTCTCTCTTCTCGATTGGATAGCTTAATTATCGTCTTTCCACATATTGCGCCAATGGCATGTCTTGAGGACCCGAATTATTTTACAAATTATGGAGCTGCCTAGATACCAGTTATTAGATCGGCACAGCCGTCATCTAAAGCAATTCATTAAATAATCCATTATGACCCTTTAATAACCGACTATTTAAGTCATGTCCCTTTGTTCATATATTGTGTCATTTGCCTGATGAATTCTAAGGCTTCTTTTATTAGGCTGTCAACATCTGGACTTCTTATCCACTTATACATTAAGCTAACTCGTGCCTGGCCCTATCGATCACTTTTGAATCATAATTCTAATTACTCCGATGGGTAAATGAAATTTTTTTGTCAGTAACTAATAATTCTCCCTTTCACTTTATAAGTTTTGACCAACTTTTAATTACATATTCTCAAATATAACACACCTAATAATTGAAATCGAAGTGGAAAATTATTATTCATATTAAATCTTTTATTTTTTGGTAATTAAGATTATCTTCAAAATTATAAATGTTAAAAATTAAAATAATATGACAATATATTGCTTTAGTTTTTGTTTTACATATCATAAAACGGTCAATGCCCATCTGAATGCCTCGAAAATGCAAGTGCATGTATTATATACAAAGGACCCCCAAAACCCGCCACATTTCCCCTCTGAAAAAAACAACCCCCCCTTTTCCCGCCATTTTTAAAAGTTTGTCCCCAAACTAACCTGCTTTTCCGATTTTATTACCAACCTTACCCCTACACCCAAAAAATAAAGAATTAAAACTTTTAATTAATTACGATCATACCCATGTTTACGTAGGATAGCTGTGTTAATTTGAGCAAATAATTGACATGAAAAAAGATGCTAATTTTTTTATTTAAAATATGAATTATTTTAATTAAATATGAAAATTATAATTAATTAAGCTGAAAAAAATAACGATAAATTTGGATAATGTTTTCTCCAACTTACCGTATTTGTTTGTTATTGTATTCCTCTTCTGATTACGTTCTCGACCGTACAGCTGGCTTTGATTGGGAAATCCAAGCCATCCACCTGGAGATAAATCCAGCCTGTCGCCCTCTCTCGGCAATAGACGGTACGGCTGTGTTGCTGGCCAGCCTGCTTAATCCCGTGATGTCCGACACGCTTCTCTCATTTATTACATTTCTGCCATCCCATCTGGCTTCATGAATGCCGCTGTTCCGCTGCGCTCTATCCCTGTGATGTCTCCCGCGCTGACTAGCCTGGCCGCCCTTCGATGCCGATGATCGACGGCCCTCGTTCATCACTGACTCCCACCGCAGATACAGAAGATCCGACGGCTGCAGGTCGCTCCACCTTTCCCGGCAGGATTCCTCCGGCTTGCCGGAGATTATGATACGGTGATCAAGCCTCCGCTCGAAGCCTGAGCACGTCCTGTCTGCGGTCATCAGCAGGCCGTCTTTCCGGTGACGGTCGCAGCACCCGACGCCCACTGACGCCCTCTTCGTTGCCAGCTGTGATCCGTCATACGATCTCCTCAACCCCGGCGTTTTGATGGCGGCGCCGCTCCTCTCGCCGGCGTAGGTATGGCGGCCAGGGACTCTCCGAGTTGCCTTGGCCAATGACTTCCGACTTGACTCACTTAAGGCTGTATCTTCACGCTCTTCCGTTTCAAGGCCGGCGGGCTGGTTGGTTTCGACGAGAAGGACGTCCTCCGGGTCGACTCGGTAGCGACACAGCGGGCAGGTCGAGTGGGCGTCAAGCCAAGTGTCTACGCACTCAACGTGGAACGCGTGCTTGCATTTAGGCAGCAGCCTCAGGACCTCGATCGGATCGAACCGGTTCAAGCAGACGGCACACTCGAGGCCGTGTTTCTGACCGGTTAGTGAACTGAACCGGAAGACCGGCAGCGACTCGATCACCGACCAGTCTATTCCCGAATTTTTCCTTGCGGATACCGGCGTCGCGCCTCTTGTATTATTAGCCCCGTCTCCAAGGTACCCGACGAAGCCATTCCCTCTCCTGCAGTGCTTGGCGTAGAGAAGCAACAGGAAGGTGACGGAGAACATGGTGGTAAGGAGCGCGACAATCACCGCGATACTCGGCTTAAAGGGCGAGTAACTATTCTTCTGTGGAAGAGTCGGCGAGAAAGGAGGAGACGCTGCTGCTGGAGGCGGCGGTTCCAATGATGATGATGATGCAGTAGCTTCGCCGATGAAAGCATTTGGCGGTGGCGGACGGTATAGATTCGGCGATCCTTCTCCTCCACCGAGAACATCGACACCAACTTCTGTAAAAACAGGCGATGGAATGGGCCGTGAAATTCCAAAATCGAATAAGAGGGCTATTAATGATACCAACGCCCATGGGCTAGACTTTGATGCCGTTGCCTTTACCATTGAAGATCTCGCATCAAATTCAGATGAAACGGAGAGAGAACAATCATAGCAACCATCGAGGAAAAATGTCACAGGCGGGCATGAAAAGATTGAGGTAGGAGAACTGATGAAGTCCTTGGGGGAGCCATCATAACGGAAAGGAGCAAAAAAGACAGACAAGAGGAATACAACTTGAATAGCTGACGTTACTATGCGATGAGTAGTTGATTATTAGCGGGAGGAGGAGGATCAGGTGGTGGGAATAGATGAAAAAGTCGGTGAACGATGGCGATGGAGATTAACAGATCACGCGAAATGGAGGAGAAGAGAAAGCGAGGATTGAGGGAAAGGGATGGTAGTTGATGAGGTGGGGATTCAACGGGATGTCGTCATCAAAAAGGACATACTTTGGATGTGAAGCAGAGCTGGCAGCCGCCGCTCATTAACAGTGCAGAGAAAGAGAGAGAAGACGCTTCAATTAAACAAACCATGTGTCGGGGTAGTCGCATCAGAGTTCAGTAAATGACCACCGCTTTTGTGCAGTTATTGGAAAACCATCTATGATTGACTCTTAACTAAAAAAAAAAGAATAAATTATTATTTTTACAATTTTAAGAAATCGATAAATCATACTATATTTGATGAACTTACGTAAAATTTATTGGATTAATATTGATTTGATAATATTTTAAAATTATTTTTTAAATATTTTTTTAAAAAGTATAACAAAAGAAACCCTTCAAAAATGGCATAACAATTCTCGTGTTTGTCTCTGTCTGGCTCTTCTGTCACCTCCCCTTGTTTGTTTATGACTTCCATCTCAAAATGGTGGCATTTAATCAGTGTCTTATATTTTTTTAAAAAAATTTAACAATTAAATATAAAACATCTATTTACTTTTGATTTATATATTAACACATGTCTACAATTCGAATAATAATTTAATTAAAGTTGAATTAAATTATCAAATTTTATATTCAGATCCAAAATATTATAGTATGAAATAATAGTTTAGAAGATATGATATTTATTTTATGGTAAATCCTTTAAAATTCAAGTCATTAATTTTTTCTTAAAATTTGAAAAGTGATTAAAATTATGATGATATAAGAGAATAAAAATTAAAGAACTAGACTACGCAATTTATAGATAATTAAGTAATGAAATGGTTAAAATTCTATACTTACTCTCTGAGTTCTTCTACCCATTTTAAGTTTACTTAGCGTATTTTTAATTATATTATTTGATGGGTACACCAATAATGGGCCGGCCCAAAACAAAAGTCAACGGAGGCCCAACAAGAACGGTCAACAATCTGGCGGAGAAGGCGGGCCCAGAAACTGGAAAGCCCATTAGCCAAAACGGTCAACACGGATGTTGACCACTTTGGC
>JAOVVI020019290.1:0-10148 GCA_028571085.2 Nepenthes alata
ATCACAAAATATTGTGGAAGATATTCTTACTGTTTTCAATATCCCTGCTCATTTACTTTTAGATTCTGGCTCTACACATTCATTTGTGCTTTCACAATTTGTTCACCATTTATTGTCTTCCCCGAGAAATTTAGAGCATGCGCTAGTTGAATTAACACATATGGATTGTCTATGATTATGGATATTAGGGACCCAAGGTGTAAGGTTTGGGTTAATGGATTACAATTGGCAATAGATTTGATCCTACAATATATGTACAATTTTGACGTGATTTTGGGTATGAACTAGTTAGCAAGTTGTCATACTAATGTTGATTGTTTTCATAACAGAGTTCATTTCACCATTTTTGGATGTGAACCATTTTATTTCCAAGGGGTAGTGTGGTGTCCCACATTCTCATTTCGATCATTAGCCATTATTCTCATTATTAAATTTGACAAATAAACATAAACATATACAAGATTCATACAATTGCCATACCATCAGTGACACCAACATCGTACTATAGGAATACGATATCAAATTTTGTTAAAGAAAGATGCTTGCAAAAAAACAAAAATCAATCTCACAGTAACTTGTGGAAGTATACATAACACCCACAATAATTTGTGAAAATAATTTTAAACTACCATCACTAGAAATAGAATGCATCATGTAATACTTTCAAAGTTTTATAATATTATTATATACATATCTTAAATTAAGTTAAGACTAAGTATATCAAAATTTTAAACATTTCGAATACATTATATAAATGTAAAGAATAATTAAGACTTCCATCTCCACTCTTGTTTGTCAGGCATTAGCTCCTGCGAGATATTTGAAGGGTAGTACAACAGTAAGAGAGTGAGCTAAATATTTAATAATACATTATATATATAATAGCATACACATTTTATTTAAAATGTATCATTGGAAGGAATAAAAGTCATAATGTATAAAAGTGTAAAGCATGATCAAAAAACACATTTATGTTACATTCAATTTTATTTATTTTGTTCTTTTACTATCATAGCCGTCAATACTTTGAAAACTTGGGGGACCATGGTCAATAGGCCTTACTAGCTAATAAAGCGAATAATCAAAAAATTTATTGCGTCCAATCAACACAATCTAAGGCCTTCCCTCATTTTACACCCCAAAGTAGGTGGTACATACCTTTATATCCAGTAAATGGAGTCAAAAGCCGCCTTCTTTTTCCCGCGATGCTAAGGACAATTTCTCAATTACTATTATAATATTCTAAGGTATATTATAAAATATTACCTTTTTGAATAAATCCTTAGTCTTGTTTCTTAATTCATTTTAAATTCTCTGTGAAAACTCTACACTTATTCTTGATTTTTCTTCTTAATTTTCTCTACTCTAAGAGAAAATAATCACACTTCTTAATATTATATAAGGTTTCCACTTATACTTTCATGAATATAGAAATTAAAATTCAGCGTCCAAATATTAGTGTTGCAACAATTAGCAGAGAAATAATAAGGTCTTACAATTTTTACATATGTTGAAATGATGATTTAATAATATAGTAATTCGGCCAATAGGGAGAAAATCAGAATCGGTAACCGTGATATATTAGTTGGTTCAACAGCTTCAATACTGATTTTTACAAGCTAAAAAATCAGAACTATCATATGATTCATTAGCCGGTTCAGCAAGCCTCAAGACTAATTTTTACATACTGAAAAATCAGAGGTATCAGCCGGTTTAGTAGCCTCAAAATAAATATTACATATACTAAAAAATAAAAAATAGCACATGGTTAAATTAGCCAGTTTAGCCACTGGTTCAGCAAGCCTCAAAACTAATTTTTACATGCTAAAAAATTAAATGCATTAGCCGATTTAGTAACCTCAAACTAATTTTACATATACTGAAAAATTAGAACCAGCACATGGTGCAATTAGTTGGTTCAGTAGTGGGTTCAGCAACTGGTTCAGCCGCTAGTTCGGTAGCTAGTTCAGCAAGGCTCTGACTGATTTTTACATTCTGAAAAATCAGATGCATCGGCTGGATTCAGAGCCTCTAAAACTTATTTTTACCTATTCTAAAATGATGATATAGCAGTAGCAGTATGGTAGAGTAAGGAAATTAAGTATTGGTTCAATAATATTTGAGAAAAATCAGTAAGAATTAGCAACAAGTGAAGGAAGAGCTTGTGGTGTACTTATCCAAAATTTAGCTGTTGCAAACCGAGGAGTACCCTCCCCTCTTCTCTCTTTTGTTTTACTTCCTCCTTTCTATTCTCACATTGCCTTAATATAAGTTGGAGGCTGAAGTTGCTGAAAAGTCCCTTGTTTGGATGAGTTGCTACTAGCTTTTCCTAAATTTTCCATAAATCAGGTTAGTGTCCCCTAAGTTAAGTTTTAATTTTGCTGAATTAGTTCCTTGTGATGTTGCCCTATGTTGCTATGACGGACCGGATAAACTAAACACCATCTGAACATAATGTCCGTCAATAACTAAATACAAATCACAATAAGCCACAATATATATATATATATAAATCAAATATGCACAGGATCTAAAATCATGTCACAATATCGGTGGCTCCGACACTGACCCAAAAATACGACGTCGAACCTCTTGTAAGGAAAGATGTCATATACATATATATCTAACAATATCACAAAAGCAAAAAAAAATACATCCCTAACAAACTTCCTTGAATCTGCACTAAGTGAAATATCTTATTTCACTTTCTTAAAATAATCCAGTACAAAATAATAATCATCTCCATGATCATACACATCATTGGCAATTCCGAACATCACAAAATACCACACGGGCTGATAATATTGTCAAAAAATCTATAATACATCAAAAATTATATTCGAAAACCAAATTAAATAATCTACAATAAGCAAAATGACCTAACCTTGTTCAAATACAACAATACCTAAATATCATATCCAACAAATCTAAACTCTTCCGAATTTTTGATTTAGCTCGCTGGGCAAGAATTCCTACATCTCCTGCTCATCTGGAGGTTAGTAAAAATAGTAAAGAAGTGAACCAAATGCTCAAAAAGGTATAAATATAAATAAAAAATAAATACAATATAGTTTAAAATAATTCGAATGAACTGAATAGGAGTATAATGCATATATAACATAATACATGATCAAATAGTATTTTCGGAACACATTTAATTTTTTTCTTATTTTATTTCTAATTCCTTTAGCTTTCAAACATGCAGAAAACATATTCATCTTTAGGGATCAGGGCTAGTAAACCTTAACAGCTAACGAAACATTTGGTCGATATCTGAATTGTGTTAATCTACACAATTAAAGACCAAAATCGCCCAATATAGTGATACGTCTTCCTTATTTACATCCCGAAGAAAGGATTAATTGTGTTTAGTCCACACAAATCGAAGGCATTATCTTCTTTATTTACATTTTGAAGATAAAATGGTACTACCTATTGTCTCCCGGTAGATGGGGCCAAAATCGTATAGCGATATTTATTCAAATAACGATCTACACTATAACATTCTAATACATGTTAGGGAATACTATCCTCTAAAATAAAAATTCTTAATCCAATTTCTTAATTTCTTTTCATATTTCATATTAGAACTCTACACAAATACTCATAGTCCATTTTTCTTAATTTTCTCACTCCAAGAGAAAATACCAAAACAGATAACAGGTTGTAGAGTTTCACTTTCTTGATATAGATTCATAATTTTATATTCTTGAGAATATAGATACATATTTCATATTCCTTTGAGCTTATACAGACACATATTTTCATATTCATATTGACATAAGTCTTACGCCTGAACAAATACTTTTCCATAAAAAATAAATATGCAGATAATCATGGACTTCAATATAAATGCACCATAAATCATAATTTTTAAATTCTAGTTATGCATAAGCTTTGCACATATTTGATGATATAAAATAGAAACCAAATACTAAAAAATAACATATAATATATGATACATTTAATTTTTCCAAATCTCGAATACTAGTGTAAAATCACCGAAAATGAGTAAAACATACATGCATGTATAGAATAAATAGATATGGTATACAAAAATAGCATGCATTCCAGTAAAATTTTTAAATAATAATCAAATATTATTAGACATGAAATCAGACCAAATATAGGGTTAGAGGATACTTGTCTCAATTTTGTTACAAGTAGATTTGTTGAAAGGATATTTCGAGGTACCCGAATCGGTCCCTCTCGCTCTCTGCCAACTCGTGCCCCTTCCTCTCTCCTCCCTTTGACGCCTCTACCTCTCTCTCTCTTCACATCCTCATTCATCAACGGTGGCTCCGGCACAAGTGACATTGGCAGCAGCACCCGACGACAGTGACAGTGACAGACAACGGCGCATGTAGCTGTCGATGACTCCTCTCTCCACCACGCCTCTCTTTCCCCCATTTCTCCCGATTTATCCGATTTCTCCCAAACTTGGTACATGCAACCCCAAAATCAATATCCACAAAGATAATAGAAGGATTTAGTTGCCTAGATTTCACCAATTTTCTCCGACAATGGCGGTGAACACACGACAGTAGTTTTTGCTTCGATTCACGATTCCTCTCTCTACTCACACCGTTGCATAAAATGGAGGGTAACACCACGAAGAGGGCTTCGCTGGCTTCCATTCCTAATGTTGGGACCTTTAGCGGTGGCGGCGGTGGTTGCAGCCTGCATCGGTCTCCCTCTCTCTCCTCTCTTCTCCCCTCTTTGCTTTCTCTCTCCTCAAAACCCTCTTGATTCTCTTGCTTTCTCTCTCTTTTTTACTTTTATATTATTATTATTATATATTTTCTATCTTTACCTTTTTTTATTTTATAATTTAAATCGGTGCTCAGATATAACACGACACACTTCGGATGCCACTCCATAATTTTGACCATTACTCAAAATCTCATAATATTTAATTAATTTTTATCACATTTATATAACTCCAAAAAATAATAAATAACTCCAATTAGATCGGATAAAAATTTGAAATATTACACTTGCTGTTTGGTGAGCCCTGAATTTTGCTGATTTCTGCTACCTGTTTCTGCTGTTGCCCTGAATTTTGGCTGCTGCCTGTGCTACTACTCTCCTACACTGTTGAAACATGCTATTGCCTTGTTGATGTGCTGCTCTCCTGAAGTGCTGCCCACCGATTTTAATTATAAGGCATGCTGAATTATTAACTCTCTTTTAACTTTTGCTAAAGCATGCTGTTGTCTTTGCTATTGCTGCTGCCCGTACTGCTCTCTTTGCCAACCAAAATTAAATCAGTTGCTAATTGGTTCTATCGATTAAATTTGTACTATTGCTGCATCTCGGGGTTAGCCTCTCACTTTCAAAATTTTAACATAATTAGTACCTTGACTTTGCTTGCTCGTCACTTGGTGAAAAGTGGATGTCAAGCGTACTTAGTTTATGCTATTACGATTAGGAGTCACAAGGTTCCAACAAGAGATATATTGGTGGTTAGTGTATTTGAAGATGTTTTTCCTAAATATTTGACTGGT
This sequence comes from Nepenthes alata, assembly GCA_028571085.2. Classification (NCBI taxonomy): domain Eukaryota; kingdom Viridiplantae; phylum Streptophyta; class Magnoliopsida; order Caryophyllales; family Nepenthaceae; genus Nepenthes; species Nepenthes alata. The sequence goes on from JAOVVI020019290.1 coordinate 5,508, forward strand.
TTATTACTGCAACGGGAGATTGAATTTGAAATTGAAATCATTCTTGGATTGACATCGATTTCAAAGGAACCAAATAGATTGGCATCGCCAGAATTAAAAAAAATTGAAGTAGCATTTGCAGGATCTCTTAGAAAGAGGATTTATTCAACTGAGTGAATCTCTTTGGGATGCCCCGGTATTATATGCGAAGACAAAAGATGGATCCTTGTGACTGTGTTGATTACTGGAAATTAAACAAGATTACAATCAAGAACAAATACCTGTTGCCAAGGATCGATGATTTATTTGACCAATTACAAGTGGTGCATGTATTTTTAAAGATTGATCTCCATTTGGGATATCATCAATTGAGGATTAAGAAGGTGTACGTGGCAAAGACTGCATTCTAAACGAGATATGAGCATTATGAATTCTTAGTTATGCCATTTAGATTAACCAATACCCTTGCAACTTTTTATAGATTTAATAAACCGAGTGTTTTAGCCCTATTTGTACAAATTTGTAGTATCATTTATTAATAATATACTAATTTATTCAAAAAGTTATGATGACCCTGAGATACATTTGAGAATTATACTCAAAACACTTTGAGAAAAGAAATTGGAGCTGACCCACAATAGTGACTGAAGTTTAAACTTTTCTTGGGATGGCTTGCTATTATCAGATATTTGTAAAAATTTCTTTAGAATTGGTATGCCTCTAACTCAGTTAACAAGAAAAGATACAAAATTTATTTGGACAGAAGAATGTGAGCGAAGATTTCAAGATTTAAAGAACCAATTAACAACTACTCTAATTCTGACAATCTCAGAAAGATCCAGCGGATTTGTGGTCTATTGTGATGTATCCAAGCTGGAATTGGGATGTGTACTGATACAATATGGGAAGGTAATAGCTTATGGGTCAAGGAAATCAAAGACTCATGAAAAGAATTTTCCAACACATGATTTGGAATTAGTGGCGGTAATCTTTTCCTTAAAAATATGAAAACATTACTTGTACGATGAGAAATTTATGGTGTATTCTGATCACTAGAGTTTGAAATATTTATTTTTTTTTCAAAAAGGTCTAAATATAAGGCAAAGGAAATAGATGAATTTTCTGAAGGATTATAATTGTAAAATCTAACATTAGTTCGGTAAGGCCAATGTAGTGGTAGATGCTGTGAGTCATCAGATGAGTTTCATAGCTAATTTTAGAATCAATGAGATGAAAATGCTAGAATGCATGAAACAATGTGATATCAAGAGGTATGCCCAAGGTAATTGGATATTTTTATCGTATTTTCAGATTTAATCAGAAATATTAAAGAGGATTGAAGAAAATTAGATGAATGATCTATTCCTAGTTGATATTACTAGAGATTTAAATCAATATTTTAGGGATGATTTTAATATTTGGGTGGATGCTGTCTTGAGGTTTCGAGATTAGATTTGTGTGCCAAGCATTGAAGAATTGAAAGAGAAAATTATAAATGAAGCCCACTGATCTAAGTATACTATTCACCTAGGATCAATAAAATGAATCAGGATTTGAAGAACATATTTTGGTAGAAGAACATGAGAAAGGAGATTGTGGCTTACGTGGAAAAATATTTGGTTTGTCAACAGTTAAAAGCTGAGCGTAAAAAGCTACCCGATTTATTACAACTTATGCCTACTCTTTGTTAAAAATGAGGGGATATATCAAAGGATTTCGTGATTAGTTAACCAAGAAGCTCTAAAAATCATGATGTTATTTGGGTAATTATCGACCGACTTACAAAATCATCACATTTCTTAGCCATATAGGTGACTTATTCAAGGTATCAGTTAGCTCAATTTTATATTAATGAAATCGTTAGATTACATGGGGTACCGGCATCTATAGTATCAGATTGAGACCTGAGATTTGTTTTAAAATCTTGAGAAAGCTTGCATCATTAATTAGGGACAAATTTAACATTTAACACAACTTATCACCCGTAAACGGATGGGCAATCGAAGAGGACTATCTAGATCTTGAAGGATATGCTAAGAGTGTTAGTATTAGAAATGAACGGTAACTGAGATGATTATTTAACGTTGTCAGAGTTTACATACAATAATAGTTATTAAGCAAGTATTGGAATAGCTCCTTTTGAAGCATTATATGGGAGGAAGTTTCGTTCTCCAATTCACTAGGAAAAAATAAGAGATAGATAACTTTTTGGACCAGAAGTTATTAGGAAGACATCCGACAAAATCATATTGATCCATGAGAAGTTGAAGGTGGCCCAAAGTAGACGAAAGCGTTATGCAGATCAGAGGATATCAGAGTTGAAATTTCAAGTTGGGGATTATGTCTTTTTGAAGGTATCGCCATCAAAGACCGTATTAAGATTTGGGGTTAAAGAAAAATTAAAACGAAAATTTATTGAATCCTTTGAGATTTTAGAAAAAATTGGTGAAGTAGCCTATCTGTCAGTGTTATAACCGAATTTGGAGGAAGTGTATAATATTTTCCATGTATCGATACTCTGAAAGTATGTTTATGACCTGACCCAAGTTATTGAATATGAGCCACTGACGATTAACGAGGATTTAACTCACATTGAGAAACTAGTTCAAATTTTGAGTTGTAGAGATCAGATGCTTTGGACAAAGATCATTCCGCTCGTTAAAGTTTTGTGAAGGAATCATTCGTAGGAAGAGGCCACGTGAGTACAAGAGGTTGAAATTTTAGGCAAATACCCTCATCTTTTCCTTCATTAAGGTATGTAACTCTTATTCAAATTTTAAGGACAAAATTTTATGAGGGGAGAATTGTAAAGCTTGAGTTTCTCTCTTATGTTAATTGTGATTAATTAAATTAATATACTTAAAATTAAAGTCAAAGGATATATGAAATTGGGTCAAACGGGTAAATTTGTGAATCAGACGAGTTGGATTCTTTGCCTAAGCTGGTACTGTGCGCCGCTCGAGGCACGCTTCGGCGCAACCTCGGTGCAAAACCGTGAATGTATAGGGAAAAGGCGTGTTCGATGTTTGGCCCTGGCATGCCCTAGGCATAGAATCTTGAATCAACCGCACTCAACTCGTGCTCGAGTGCTGCTTAAGTGCGAGTCGGGTACAAATATCGCCCGAGGGTTCTTTCACTACCATTTTGATCGATGGAAGAGAGAGATTGAGAGAGAAAATAGAGAGAGAGAGACCGAAGGGAGAGAGAAGAAGAGAGAGAAGAGAGGAAACGACATCCGATAGCTCAAGTTAAGATGATCAGAATGAGAATTTCGATGAATTAGGCTAAGGCTAATACACCCTGAGCTCCCTTTTATTTTGTTGTCGTCTATTTCTATTCTTTTGAAGTAGTATTGTTCTAACACTAATCCAAACTAAAATTTTAAAGTAAAAATATGAAAAATATACATATTTGCTGGTCTACTACGATTTTATAATGAAATTTATCTAGAATTCACATTTAATTACCTGTATTATAAATATATGTATTATTTTGAAATTCTCTTCATGTTTAGAAGTATAAAAATAATTCATACATGTTTATACTTTATAGTTGCCAATTATAAAGTATTACATACTATTTGTATATGTCTAAAATATATAACATATTTAATTATATGCTATATACTTATTAAAATTATATTAAATTTTCTAATTTTTTTCTTCTTATTTTACTGTCAAATTTCATATTTATAAAATTATTATAATAAAAAAATGCACATGATATTATGAAAAATAAAAGAAAAATGTACATGACATTATGAAAAAATAAATTTTATAATTATGTTAAGAAAGTATGAACCGTTTTTCAAAAGGGTGATATCCAAGAATTAAGAAGTAAAGTACAGAGTTTTTTCTAAATAAAGAAAATAAATAATTGGACAAAGGATTATAATTCAACGGGCAGTATATTCTAGCATGCTTTAGAATATTACGGTGAAAGACCGTCATCTAATAAGAACCTATATAACCGCGGGTTAAGAAGTAGTATCTGGCATCGTCTATAGAGAAATATACAAATGGCCCACATCTGGATCTTAAATAGGAGCTTATGACTTTTAATTGTGTGGACAAACGAATATAATTCCAACTTTGATTGACCGCATATTTTAACTAGTAAAACTTATTAGCTCTGATCTCTAAAAAAAGTAAGTTTTTTTCATATTTTGAAGACTAAGAAAAAGATAAGAAATCTAAAAAAGCTTTGTATGAGTATTCTATTTATATCTTATGTCATTGTATTCTACGATGATCTCTATTCCTACTATTATATTTTAAGTATAAAGATTGCATGTTCTTTGTTATATAATATGTGCCTTGCTGAACATTTAGCTTATTTTCTTATTGTTTTACTAGTACTTTACATGATTCGCATAAGTTTCTGCTGGATGAATAAGAATGAAGATCGACGTATTAGTAGTTGTGTCTTTAGAGATTTTGTATATTAATCTCATAACCTAAGCAGTATATGATGTAACTTGATATTATCTTTTAGTTAGATTTGTGCAATGGAATATTTACAGAGTGCCCTAGGAATTTTAGCTGTGTATATGAGTATGTGAGTGTAAGAAATGATACATTTTGGTTGATGTATAAATAATTTGGATACTTATTACTTCAGTAGGTTATGATATGATTTATAGGTATCTTTCCTTATAAAGGT
>JAOVVI020019291.1:0-10148 GCA_028571085.2 Nepenthes alata
GACGAACCACCTGCTCTTACTCTTACCAGCACTCCAGAAGATGTAACTCTTTATGAACGCTGGGAGCGATCTAATCGCCTCAATTTGATATTTATAAAGACAAAAAGTTCTGCTGGTATTCGTGGTTCTGTCGACCAGCATAATAAAGTGTAAGATTTATTGAAGGCTATCGATGAGCAATTTGTGACTTCAGATAAAGCACTTGCTAGCACCCAAACCACTAAAGCGGAATAATGAATCGAGTTTATACCTCCCGCCATTTGCGTGCTCTGTTTTCGGGACGTGAGATCCGGAGCGGCTTCGAGCTTCTGGACACTCCTTACTCCTTTAGATGGTGTAATGCTTGAGTTGGGTGCCAGGGACAAAGCCAGAACGCTCAATTTAAAGGCAAAACCATCAAATGCCTCAAACGCACGTTACGTACTCAAACCAACCGAGAATTGATAATTGTGTTAATGGGAGAGTTATCAACACTAAATGGATTACTAATATTTCAGCAATTAGCTGAGTTAAACGGTAGATGAAGTTAAACGCATCGAGGAAGACAAAGAGAAACGAAACCCCTTCGGCTCCAATCCGGCTTCGAAACGGCTTGATGAAGGTAGCTCTCGGCTTGGCTTGGCGGCTCGACGGCTAATGGGCTGAAGCCTATAGTACCATTATGAATGTATGTTGTATTAATTGTTGAATTTGAGTTGCACTGCGAAAGCATAATAATTTACATTTGATCCATTGCTTGCCACGCATGATTTTGATGTCCGCTAATGTAATATTATGAGGTTCTGCATTTGAGTCATCATGGTGAACATGATTTTCTTGTCATTTGGATTTTATATAGTTTGTTAATGAATTTTAATTGCAGCATCACTAATCAAAAATTATGATTAAATTTTATTTACGTGCCGGGATGTAAACCATTGGGGACATATTCATAAGTAGAGATTTCCAATGAATGAGATGATGCGATATTTCTACATATTCATTCCTTTGTGTTCACATGGTATCAGAGACTAATTAGTTATTAAATGGCCACCATACTTGAATCAATGGAGCTTTCACAAGGAAGTGAAAATTCCATAGCTGCCATTCTGGAAGATCTGACAACCAGAATGACAAAAGCGTTGAATCAGAATCAAATCTATACTTCTGTGACTACTTCGGGTATCGATGCTGCACAGATTAGCCTCAAGCTGGAAGGTGGAAATTATGTCTTGTGGTACATGATTATGGATATGTATATCTCAGGTAGAGGCAAGTTTGGATTCATCAATGGAAACCTTTCCTGAACTATCCCAACCAATCGTTCCTTACGAAAATGGAGAATGAAAAATGCCATTGTAAGGGGATGGCTAATCAACACTCTAGATCCATCCTTAGTCAACAATTTCATTTGGTTTTCTATTGCCAAAAAGGTATGGGAATCTACTGATACAATTTGTTTTGATGGGACAGTCAAATCCCAGGTCTATGACTTAAAGAGAAGGGTGTGTTGGTGGCAATGGGCGGCCTACTGACAAGGATATAGGAACAATTGCCTGTTGGCCAGAATAGGCAGCTAACTAATAAAAGCACACACACTGTGAAGTAGAAGTAGGAAAAGAGAAATGAACACCTAATATTTTACGTGGTAAATCCTTCTAAAATAAAGAAAAAAATCACGGGATACTAAGTCCACAAAATTACTAAATATGATAATCTATTACACAAATTATAGGAGACAAAAATAAGAATAGAGTAAAGGTAAACAAACTTTAACACTTTATTTTCACTTACCGCTCTCTTTCTTTTCACTTTCTCTCCTCTAATTTTCTCACTCACACTTTTGAATGTGCATATACACACATATATACACACGTCCCTCACCATAGCTCAGGTTGGTGGTTAGTGCTCAACTTCTAAGGTTTGCATGCGTGCATGTGCACTCCCTGTCCTGCAGCGGGCGGCACATGCCTATTCTTGTAAACCGATCAGCATTTGGAGTCCCAAGAATGACGTCTACCAACTACCCAATCAGATAGGTCAATTACACACCTTTTGGGATATTACAGTCATTCAAACCTTCCAAAGTCAGTCGGTCAACTCTGTTGACCATCCTCTCATTTTGGCCGATCAATCATACCGTTGACCGGTCGAAGTAGTCCGTCCCAATTTTTCAGTAGAGTCAGTCGTCTCACAACCTTTACCGGTCAACATATTGACCGGTAGAGGTTGACCGTCCAGAAGGTTTCGGTCAACCATGTTGATCGAAATTTCTTCTTCTTAATGTAGCACACATGTGCTCCGTCCAAGTCCCTTGGTCATAAGGACTTCCACACGGGAGTGATTCCCAACAAACTTTTCCTCACGGCCATGAGAAAGTTAAGTCCATAAGCCCGGCCAGCCAGGAGCATACCTCATTCTTCCCTTTCGGTAGAATCTTGGTAATCATATCTGTCCCGTTTTCTTCAGTGTCAATCTTTTCAGTGATAGTAGACTGTCTTCTAATACATCTCTCACCTAATGATATCGCACATCAATATGTTTTGATCTGAAATGGAGTGAGGAGTTCTTGCAGAGATGAATGAAACTCTGGCTGTCACAGAGTACCACATACTTTTCCTGTTCAAGGCTCAGTTCCTGAACGAACTTCTTTATCCACAACATTTCCTTGCAAGCTTCTGTCACGGTAATATACTCGACTTCAGTAGTGGAAAGAGCGACACATTTTTATAACTTCGACTGCCAGGAAACTGCTCCTACTGCAAATCTCACAAAGTATCCTGAAGTATACTTACGACTGTCAATGCCTCCGGCCAAATCAGCATCCGAGTAGCCCACTAACTGAGCTTTGTCACTTCCAAGATAGAAGCGCCTCTTGGAAGTTCCTCGAATGTATCTCAAAATCTACTTTACCGCGGACCAATCCTCCTTTCCTAGATTGGACAAAAACCAGCTGACTGTGCCAACATCATGTGCTATGTTCGGCCTGGTGTATACTAGGGCATAGATGAGGCTTCCTACTGCTGATGACCGAACACTTTTTCTACCTGCAAATAATAGGTTTGAATCTCGATCATCACTGTAATATATTGAGACATGCCATAAATACTACTTCTAGATTTCTAACAAAGGTCAAATATAAAAATAACTGAAAACTCTACACAAATTTATATAATCTAAGTATTTTTATTATTTTGGAAAAATTATTTTTAATTTTTTAACAAATTGTAGAGTTTTCCTTCAAATCCCCCTAATTTCTTACCATGCATTGTATAAAATTAGTATATAAACATAAATACGTAAATTTTAAAGCACATAAAAGCTGCATTATGAAATTTACAACATATGATCTGTTTTAAACAAATTGTAGAAACATTTATCAATCTTTTTCTTACATTGTATACATGCAGAAAAAATTTATAGAATTTTTGAAACATGTAAGATAAATTTAAATATATAAGAATACTTTTAAATGTGTAGGATATTCTATATGAATTTAAAACATACAAGAGTCATTTAGTTAAAATTTTAGTATATGCATGAAAGAAAATTACAGAAATTAGTTTGAATAATATAATGTACATTGACTTAGACATGAATTTGATTCAACGTTGTAACAAAATGAGAAAGATATTACATGTATTGAATCATATACAATCTAATTATAAAAATATGGCATGTATGAGTATTTAAAATAATAAATACTCAATACAGTGAAGAAAGAATAATAACAAAGGAAGACTTGAAATACACTTGTCTTAACTTTAAATTATTAAAATCTTACTTGAGATCATTTTAATTTGTCTTCTCTAACTTCCTCTCTCTTCTCCTCTTATCCTCTCTCTTCATTCTCAAATTCTGATAGAAAATGACCAAAAATTAGTTAAACATGATATATATGGTGCGTTTGAGTAGCGCTTGAGGGTGCGTTAGGCACCATGACCAAACATTATGGTGCATGAATGCTGCCTTGAGCATACATTGAGTGCTGGCATTCTATTTCATTGTGCCCGAGTGCCCCTCGAGCATGCAACGAACATGGGCTAATCTAAAAAGCGCACTCGACCTCTGCTTAGATGACAAATAGGCATAACCTCTCTATCTAGAACATATATGGACGTGCGTTAGGTGCCAATTAGATATCCATCAACTCATAGAACTACGTCCAAAATTGACTTTTAATCTAATTTTTTTCTAATTTGACATCCACTTTAATTATTTTAATTTAATTAATTATGATTAAAATAAAATTTAAACTTGAACCTTACATTTCACCAATCATAAAAATTTCATTCTTGAAATTTAACGTACCTCATTGAAGAAACATATCACAAACCCAGACCAAATAGGTGAAATCAATAAATAATTAAATTTTAAATATAGATAATTAAATCCCAAACTGAGTGTAATGTCATAGACAAACTATAAAATTATGATATTTGATATGATAATGTCAATCAGATTTAATAACCCATCACAAGACCTCATCGGATAGCTATTCAAATAATATAAATATGACTTACTCTGAATAGTCATAAGAAAAGAAACCAAATTATAGTAACAACTCATCTACTAAATACAATAAATCCAATGATTTCTCAATACACTAACTAAAGGCTTCCTCTTGGCCAATTCTAATAACCAAAGATAAATATCATAGCAAACCCAATCCAAAAGAAACAGAATATAGCTGACACTGCCAATCTATATAGATGTGATACTCACCAAATATGTGATGCCACGTCAGATCTCGTCCAGCACCAATGAAGTGTATAAGACCTCTACTCTAAAGGAGTAAAACAGAAAATATGAGTATAAAGTTTAACAAGTATCATCATATACATACATAAAACAACACATATATATATGTCAAAAGCGATGGTGAAGTTACATAATAAATTGTATATCAAATCGTACCGTCTCATCAAGATATACTCGTAACAAATCATGATCTAATACTACGTCACACAAATCGTAACCGACTCCACTCCCATAGGGGATGTAAATCAAAATCTAGATCTACATCACATAACGGCTACGTTTTAGGCCAGTAGCTCTAGGCCATTCCATATCATTATTATCGACTATAGTTTAAGCCTGTAACTCTCGGATATCTTTTCATCATTATCGACTACAGTTTAGGTTAGCATCTTTTGGACATCTTTTTATCATTATTGACTATAGTTTAGGCTTTCAACTCTCAGCCATCTTTGCATCATTATCTGCTACAATTTAGGCCTGTAACTCTCGACTATTTTTTTATTAAATATAGTAGGGCAAGTTAACTACAAACATACCTTAACCTTCTTGCCGACGGAGGGGATATCACATATCACAAATTGGATCACATATTAACCCACCAGGGTCTTGGACAACTATAGCCCCACACATAGATTGACCCACCAGAGCCTCAAATCACCATGGTCCCACAAAATAGCAACCTTGTCCCCTGACAGCAAGCATATGAAAATGCACATCTGAAAGCAAGTTTCAAGCTCATTTTCGTATAGATATACTAATTTAAAAATATACAGTACCAAATATTTATTTATTTGTTTAAAAAATAACAAAACCCTCAATTATATATAAATTTCGTAAAAAGTCCCCAAACAATTGGTAAAACTTGCGCATGAACTGAGATAAACAACCAAATTAAGTAAAAACTTGTATGCACGGACGTTAAACCTCCAAATCGAAAACAAACATTTTTAGATATGAAATTAGACAAAGGTTAAGGTTAGAAAATACTTGCCTCGATAATATACTAAGTAGATCTGACAAAATGATATTTCAAAGAACCCGAACTCCACTTTCTCTCTCCTTTTCTTTGTACTCTCTCTCTCCTCTCTACTTCTCCCACACAAATGCTGTGCACAGTGCCGCTAAGCCGCTTAAATAGGCAAGTTGTTGCTCAAGCGTGTTTTAGGCGTGCCTCGAGCACATGCTCTCGAAAAAACTGGCGCTCGAGTGCGCTTCAGGAAAATTCTCTCTAGAATCGGCGCCTAGGCACCCATCGGACGCACATCAAGCGCCTTGCTGCTAAACCAATTTCTTTTAATATTTCATAATATATAATTATTTTAAAATATATCCAATTAACCCAAAGTCACAATCAATATCAAAATAATCCAAATGGAGATTTGGAGTGCTACACTCTCCCATCTATATAAAAAATTGTCCTCTAAATTTACACACCTCAATCCTCAAATAGATAGGGGAATTTATCCTAAACCTCGTCCTTGCGCTCCCAAGTAGCCTCCTCAACCAAATCATTTCGCCAAAGCACTTTGACTAATGAAATCGACTTGTTCTTTAATACTTGATTTTTCCAATCCAAAATCTGAATGAGAATCTCAATATATGATAAATTCTCATCGATCTCTAATAGCCTAAATTCAATCACATGAGAAGGGTCATGCACATATTTTCTCAACGTCGAAACAAGAAATACATCGTGACAACCCGTCAAATTCAGAAGTAGAGCCAATCTATAGGCTATCTCTTAGATTCGTCCAAAAATCTTAAAATGTCTAATAAATCTCGACTTCAATTTACCTTTAACTCTAAACTTCAAAATCCTTTTCCTCGAAGACACCTTCAGAAACATATGGTCACTCACATCAAACTCCAAGTCAGATCTACCCTATCCGTGTAACTCTTCCAGTGACATTGAGCTTCAATCAGTCAATCTCTAATAATTTTGATATTCTCATAAATGTCCTTCCATATTGGGCTTCAATATTGGAACTCAACAATCTATGATTACTGATCTCTTCCCAATTAATAGGAGAGCTACATCCCGTCCATACAAAGCCTCAAAGGGGCCATCCCAATACTTGATTAATAACTATTATTATAATGTACCGGATTTTGAATGTCATAATTATCGGTAATTAAGGTAATATAATTAAAATTAGACTTAATACATTTGAGAAAATTAAGTTTTGGGAGCATTAGAAGATTTGACGGGCCGTAAGTGCCGGGTCGAGTGGACCCGAGCCTACTGCGCGTCAGGTCGATGCTCGAGCACCGACCCATGATATAAGAAACCCACAAGGGTTGTCTGCGTCATTTTTCGGCATCCCACGGTAGAGAAAGAGAACGCAAGGGAGAAGAGAGAGGAAGGAGAGATCGGGGCTCTTCGGTTTGAATATGACTTGCAGCTAGTTAAAGAAGTGATAGATCGGGTCGAGACAAATATACTCATACCATTCTCTTTCATTTCCTTTCACTTTTATTCCGTTTTCTTTCGATATCCTCGTTTCGATACCCGATTAAATTTATTATATTTTGTATTACCATTGACCTAAATATGAAAATATTTCGATTTCATATCCAATTTTCTAATTTTGATTGGTATTTCGCACCAAAACCCTAACCCTGTGCCAGGACGTTTCACCCACCGATTGTTAGAATCTTTGCATAAATTGGCTTTAGAGAATTATTAACCTTGCCTTAAATATGTTAATTTATTAATTGAAAGTCCAATTTGATAGTTTTATACAAAATTATACTCACCGAAACCCTAACCCGTGCCCCCTGTTGGTTTTATTTGAATTGTTTGTAATTTATATATGATTTGGTTTTAGAAATTCGTAACCCTAACCTCATTGATGCAGGTGTTTCGTATATTTGGTATTTATACACATATATTTTATATATGTTAATTTTATGTAAACTGAAATATTATCGGACAAGAATTGGGATATTATTTCATATGTACATTATATATCTTATCTTATTATAGTTCAAAAATTACGTTACATACATATGTGAAGGAAATTTGTTATCCGAAAGTTTTAAAATTATATTTGGCTCATGGTGGTAAGGATTTCTAATCTTTCCCATACTTTATGTTCATTATGTATATAATTTAAGTTAGGTGGAACCTAAATTAATGAGAATTATGCAAGTATACGAAGGAAATGCGACAATTTGATATGTTTATGATTCGTTCTCCCAGAGTAAGAATTTTGTACAAGAAATTCAGTAGATGTTTTCTTAAATAATAAGAAATTGTGAAACCAAGACCACCAATTTATATTTCAGAGGGTAGTACTATATGGCATAACTTAGGATATTAATGTAGAAGCATGAGGACTGTCTCTGAGTCACGGGGACATGGTGGCATATGTAATATAATCCTGTATATCCAGTTAAAGGTATACCGCTCACCACAGGGTGTTGAATTGCGTAGGTCACGCCTTAGAATGTGTAGAAATAAACGCATTTCTCTTCTCATTCGACTATATCATTAGCTAGTAAGGCTTACTAGCCCTAATTTATAAAGATAATAAAATTTCTGTACGTTTTAGAATCTAAAGGAAGAATACGTAAAACGAAAAAGATAAATATATTTTGAAAAATGCATTTGATCATGTTTCATATATATGCATCCATGTATATTGCTCCTATTCCCTTTCTTGTTTTATTTTAAATATATTTCATATTATCCTTACTTATATTATACTCGTTGTGCATTTGGCTCATCTTTACTATTTGTTCTTCCTTCAGATGAATACAACCCTCTGCCTAATGAGACAGAGTAGAGTTTAGGAGTTAGGCTACAGATCTTGGAGAAAGAACTTTGTGGACTTAGTTTAGTAGTTTTGCACCTTCCTCATTGAGTATTTTTTATATTTTGAGATGGAATTGTATACCGATATATATGTGTGATGATGATTTATATTGTAGTTTAGTTTTTACTGTGTTGATGGATATATATATTTCTGTAGGTTATTATGATTTGTATTGGTACCTAATAGTATCTTATCTAAGTCAACATTATAACCAGATTTATAACGTCGGTGCCACGTGTCTGTTGTGGTATTTGAATCCTACTTTGTGATTATTTTGTTAAAAATTGTATACTATATAGGATTTTATACAGGTTTGTATCAACTTGATGGTCATTTTTCAGTCAAAACTCTGCTGAATTTTGCTTAAAAAAATTGGTCCGTCACAGTTATTATATGTGAATTTACCAAGCGGCAAATAACTATTCCAAATGCCTCTTATCTCCCAACCCGATGCCCTCAACATATCTTCCAAAATTTAAATAGTCCTTTTGGATTGGCTATCTGTCTGTGGATGAAACGTTGAACCAAACTGAAGTTTGGTACCTAACTCCTTATACAAGCTTTCCTAGAATCTCAAAATAAATCTCAGATCTCGATCAAAAAAAAATTGAAATCGGAATACCATAAGTCTTATAGTCTCATTGATATATAGACGAGTGAACTTATCACTCTAATACGTCATCTGAATTGACAAGAAATTAGCAAACTTTATCAATCTGTCTGTAATCATTCAAATGGCATCCATATTCTTTGTCGTCCTAGACAACCCTGCAATAAAATCCTTCATTATGTACTCCCACTTCTAGTTGGGAATCGGCAAAGGATGCAAAAACTTTGGAGACTTCTTATGTTCTATTTTTCTGCTGCTAACACACAATACATCTAGCCACATAAGTCACAATTTCACGCTTCATATTCCATCACCAAAAAGTCTTCCTCTTATCCTAATATACCATCATCAATCTGTCTGCCTCAAGCTGTGATCCTCTTTTAAAATTTTCTCCTTCAACTCCTCAATATTCGGCATGCAAATTCGATCCCAAAAGTAAAGAATATTATTAGACCGAATATGAACATCTACTCATGACTCACTTTCCAAATCTTTTGCAATCTCTATCAGATATGAGTCGTTCATATGCTTTTCCTTAATCTTCTCCAAAATTGTTGGAGGCACATGGAGATATAATAATATCATCCTTAACCCCCGGGAGCGCAACCGAATCGAGCAATTCTTTATTCCATCTAGCATTCCTCACTCCTTGATCATTAGATATGCCATTAAACCAAAAGACTTCCTACTCAAAGCATCAGTAACTACATTCGTCTTCTCCGACTAATATTGAATCTTACAATCATAATCCTTTAACAAGTTCATTCATCTCCTATAATATCCCCGATTTTTATTTGGATTAATTTAATATTAATTATAATTTGAGGTAAATTGGACGTGACAAAATTAATTAAATATTAAAAAATTTCGGGAGGATATTTGGATCGGTTGGGCTGGCGCCCGGGGTGCGCCCGTGTTGTCACCCAAATATCGATTTGGATTTTGGATTAAAAGAAAATTAAAATGAAATATATATATAA
>JAOVVI020019292.1:0-10148 GCA_028571085.2 Nepenthes alata
GAAGCTGAATTTTGTAACCTTCAGGATACTTATGATAGATTGTGTAAGGAATATCTACAAATCAAGAAAACTAATTTGTCGTTAAAGTATAAACTAACAAAAATTAAAAAAAAATTAGCTCTTAAATCTAAATTAGACACAAAAAATCAAGAAGTTGTAAAGTTGAATAACTCATGTATTGAAAAAATTACGACTCTTGAATCTGATCTTGAGGCTACTCGAAATAATTTGAAATAATTTTTAAATGGGTCCAAACATTTGGACCATATGCTCGGCTTGGGAAAAATCTAATTTGGGTTATTCGGATAAAGCTTTAAAAGCTAATATTAGCTCTAAAATAGTGTTTGTCCGAACCACTTCCATACCAAGACAAAGCGGCACTGTGTCTGATCGTATTGATCAGTCGTCGAGAGTTTCTCCCGTGAATTGAGTCAATTTCAAAAACTTTAGGATGAAATCATGGGTGCAAAATTATTGGCCATATTTGCCCCTACTGCCCCGAAACGTCTTGGCAAAATAATTTTTGGCAAAATCCAAAAGTAGAGCTTATGCTTCACAGTAACAACCTTCTAAATAATCAAGTGACGAATTTATTCAATATTATAAAACGTGGTAGGAAAATATGGATCAAGAAGAGTGAGTTTCACTACTCTTTGGTCATTCGTGATTAAAAGGGAGAGTAGATGTCTTCCTTGGGGGTGGATGTTCATGTTAGGGGGAGACCATATGTTTGCTATTTTGTGAAGGAGAGGTTTTTATTGTTAGGGAGTGTTTTCTTTTTAAGGCAATTTGTTACCTTTTATGATTATTTTTATTTATCATCTACTATTATATTACTGCTATTATTTATGTTTGTTCTAACCATGGTTGTCTAGGAATAGCAGTTCTCAGTTCTCCCATGGCGCACAGTACCTTAGCCGCTTCCGAAGTTTTTTTTTATATACTTCATTTTGTATTGTGTCAATTGTATCAAGGCATTTTTTTTACTGTACGCAGGTTCTATCTTGGTGGTGTTTGAACCCTAATTCACTTGTATTTTACTTTATTATTTTGCATGAATTTTTGTCACGGAATTGTTAAAGGGGGAGATTGTAAGTCGATTTTTGTGTTGGCATATTCCGTTACCATGTTAGATTGTCTATTTAATCCCTTGTCGGCGTATTCAGTAACTGTAACAATATATCAGCTTTGTAGATTCTCATCAATCTCATGCCCGAAGGCCATCATCGTCACATTTCGACATTCCTGCCTCCATATGTTCCGTTCTGTCCTTCCTCGGGAACTGCGCCTGATTGTCGCCTGAGGCGCCAACAAGGTGTGTTGTGCTTGATGCACGCCTGAGGCACCACCGAGGCACGTTTTCCAAAAGCGTGCGTTTAAGGAGAGCCCGAGGCCCTAACGATGCCCGTTTTCCAGAACCGGGGCGCTTGATGAGCGCGCTATCTGCGCTTGAGCACCGGGGTACATTTTTTCCAAACCCAAACTTGCGTCCGCCGTGCTC
The DNA here is from genome assembly GCA_028571085.2 of Nepenthes alata. Taxonomy (NCBI): domain Eukaryota; kingdom Viridiplantae; phylum Streptophyta; class Magnoliopsida; order Caryophyllales; family Nepenthaceae; genus Nepenthes; species Nepenthes alata. The sequence goes on from JAOVVI020019292.1 coordinate 1,502, forward strand.
CTGATGGGCGCTCGAGCGGCATGGCCCTTTTGTATTTAACGGCTATATTTTTTAAATCCTATTTTGAGGCCTCTATATATTCTTGACTTATGTTTTGAACCCTTAGGACCCGGATAGATTTGTGAGGTGACTTTCTCTTGAAAAATCTATAGTTTTTGGGCTCCACTTTTGAGAAAACTTTACACCTACGATTGTGCTCTATTAACAAAGTCTTCTCCACATCGTACTTTTTTATTTACATCTCTTTCTGCCTTGGAACCTTTGTGGTGACGTCGGTGGCGTGGAAACTAGGCTTCAGTGGTGTATGACAATTTAAATGGTTCGAGAGGAAAGATTAACGTGAAGATCGAAAAGAATTTGATTTCGTTGCCATCGGCAAATCCAAGGAGTTCCTTGGTAGGGATCACAAGACGGGAGTAAGTTGGTTAGGTTAGCGTGTCTTTACCATCTAATTTGTAAGTTAATTTTTATAGTGTATATCTTCTCTGATCGTTGAAATTTAGAAAATTTTCCTCGATAGCTACGGTTATCGAGTTTTTCATTCATCATAAAAAATTATCCTTTTTCTTACTACTACTTATTGTTTTCATTCATATGCTCGTATTACTTATATCATCTAAAATTTAAATATTCTTTATGTGTATTAAATATTTAATTTTATACTACTTCCACTAATATATTATTGGGTCAAAATTTTGGTGTGATACGAAACATCCTTTTTCACAAACTAATATCCAACCGCATAAACATATAAATTATTATCCGAAAACTAAAATACAACACTTAAAATATTCTAAAACTGTCCAAAACGTAATGTAATATATTAACGACTCTCCAGAAATGAATTATAGAAGCACAACTTCATTATTTCAAATTTTACATCCTCTAAACATTAACATTCTTCAATCTTGATCTCCTATATGTACTTGAGCCTCTCATCTAAAGGCGATTAGTATAACAGAGTGATGAATGAGTTAAAAATTTAGTAAGACGTATATTATAACAAAGGATCATATATAATTTACATTTAAAATGTATGAGAAGGACAATGGATCATAATCTAATGTAATGTATGAAATTTCCAATTACTCATGTAGGAAATTTAGAATTATGCAATTTTAAATTCTTTATCATGTTCTTATCTAATACTTATTATCAAAACAAGCTAAATTCTTATTTTCTTAAGGATCAAAGGTCAGTAGGCTTTATCAACTAAATGAGAGAATAATCAAAATCTAAATTATATTTATTTTTATACAACCAAAGGTTGCATGTTATTATTTAAGAATTGAAAGTAGACCGTGATATAAATAATTCTATAGATGGGGTTGAATGTCGCTTCTTACTCATGAATGTTAGGTTTAAATCTTGATATACTATTATAATATATTAAGGTATGTCATAATATATTACAATTGAAATATAACCATGGTCCAATGCATAAATTTAGAAAACTCTATATTTCTCTTTATTTTTTTAATTAAAAAATGATAATAATTCTTGACATAATTGTAGAGTTCTCTCTTTAAATTTTATAAATTTTTAGCATGAAATACTAAAATATAATTTTCTTAATCATGTAGAACAATTCTCAACAAATAATGTAGCAAAATTTTGTAAAACAGTGCAAAAATCAGCAGCAGTATAAAGTTTTCAATCATTCATTTTTTCAATAACATGTAGAACCTTTATGTAAAATTTCAGCACATACAAAATTTATACTTTTTGAAGATATTTAGCAATGTAGACTTTTAAAGTATGGAATATTAAATTCATATAGTAGAGCAATCTATATATATTTCTAGCACATATAAGACTTATACTTAACAATTGAAAACATACAGTATCTCACGCACAAATTTGAGAACTGCAAGAGTCATTGAATTCGCAACTTTGACATGCAAGTAAGTATAGTGTAGAGTTTAGTTCATACAAATCATATACATAATTTGGACATGAAATTTATGTGTATTTTGTAGATAAATTAATAAAATTAATATATATACTAAACGTAAACATCATAACTTTGGATTCATATAATGTATGAGTATTTGAATAAGAAATACTCAAAATATTATGCAAGAAACAACAATAATAGAAAGAGTGGTTTGAAATACATTTGTCATAATTTAATTCTCACCAAAATCTAGCTTGAATCCATTTAATTTGAGTTTCTTTGGCTTTTATTGTCTTCTCTCTCTTCTCTCTCTTCTCTCTCAAAATTTGTTGAAAAAAAAAACTAAAATTAGCGAGAGATTCCTTTTTATACTAAGTGGTGCTCGAGTGTCACTCGGACGCATGTGAGGTTCCATGCCTTTGAACTGTAGCGCTTGAGTGCTGCTCGAGTGTATATCGAGCAGAGAGCTACTGCAACAGTGCGCTTAAGCATTCATTGGCCGTGCATTGAGGGGGTACATTCTGACAATGAGAGTTCAAATATCGATTAGGAGTCCCTCAGGAACCGAGTAACCTGGTCCAACTTTGACTTTTGACCTAATTTTTATTATATTTTGACCTTAATTTTATTTATAACGATTTAATTAATCAAGATTATCTTAATATTTGGACTCGGGCCTTACATTCCTTGAGGGAGAAAGAAAAAAAGATAGAAAAGGAAGAAGAGAAAAATTCGAGTATCTGGCAGAGTTTCGAATTGTGTTTCAATCTTTACCGACTTTGGATATACTATTCTTAGAGTTTAGAAGAATGTTTTATCAATTATATTTTATTTTCTTTTGTCTTGTATTCTATACTGTTTGGGTTTGCTTGTAATAGTGTGTTATGACCTTACATTTGATGGTTTGTAAAACTGAATTTATTACATAGTAGATATATTTCGAACGAAGTAATTTTCTCCTTCATTTTAAAGGGAGTTTTGCTATGTCAAATTATGCGTACTTCGTTATTTCATTATTATATTTTGTTGTTTGATTTATCACAGTTTAAATAAACGGACCGTATCCCAACACTATTAATTATCTATAATGATTCTTATTTAATCAAAATTAAAAAAACTGTATATGAAAATATAAATATTCGTATATTTTCTCAAGATGGGGAAATAATTTGTTCTTCAAAGTCAAGGTATGGTTTTCATCAAATTTTTTTATAAATAGAGAACATATATTAACAAATTTGTAAATATTGATGACATGAATAAAAATAAGTATGAAAAATTGTGAAATGTAAGAACATATATACTAATAGTTTAGAAATTCAACATGGTTTGTATGGCTATAAGATATTAGGATTATGAAATTTCATGATATGGGAATAAATTGACATATATATTTAGTAAAATCCAATAGAGTAAGTAAATATTACTTGTGTGAGTGTTTGAATAAGAAATGTTTTAAAATTTTAGAGAAGATCAGTAATAAAGAAAAAAAAATACTTAAATTTACTTCCTTTCACTTGAAATTAACTAAAGATTTGCTATAATTTTCTTAAAATCAACATAGATTTATTTTCTCTTTCATTATCTCTATTCTCTCTTTCCTTCTTTTTTATTTCTTTCTTATCTCAAAATCCTGTAGGAAATTAGTTGAAATCGACTAGAGACTTTATTTATAAACTAGTGTATGTGTGTCGATTAGGTGCAGGTTAGGCGTAGAGACAAATTCCAACCTTCCCATGAGCGTTTAACAAGTATGTATCGAACGTCGACATTCTGATTTAAATACATACAAGTGCCACTTTTATGTATATCAAGCGTGACTATTCTATCAAAAATATTATTATGTGTGGATTAGGGACACAATAAATACCACTTGGGTCTAATTCACATCAGTCTAAAACTTTTTAATCTAAACCCACAAATAACATAAAAATTTATCAATTTATTTAAATTTAACATTATTAAAATAATTTTGGATCCTACACATATTACGGAAGTACCTAGCCGATAGATTATTTAGACCAATTTTTCACTTTGTTTGGCTTCAGAAATATAGAGGACTCTGTGTTGTGCCTTTGTTTCTCTTTGACTTTAAAGAGAAATGCTTGAATTTGATTTTAAAAACTAGGATCAAATTCTATTAAGACTTTTCACTAACTAGCCAATTAATTCTTGTCCCACTTCAATTTGAGTTAGCAGAAAAAAAAACCCTGACATTTGGCTAGGATAAGAGAGGCTCTCAATGAGAGCCTAAAATGCTTTTTGGCTTGATTTAACTATGAGCTAAGGGTATATCGTAGTTCATTGATGATGTGAAATCGAATGCCTATGTGGTTATCATTCAATTAGGTGACTTTGTAAGTCATTGGTTTTGTAGGATCCCAATGCATTCTTAGAGGAAGAAGCAATTTCCTGGGTCTACATCGCTATAGAGGAGGAAAACAACATGAGATAGCCAGAATGCTTAAATCATGAGCAACATTTGGGACATTTCAAAAGTGGAAAAAGGATAAACGATGGCAATTAATATGCTCGGAACCATGATAAGTAGCAGAGGACCGTACCAGGTGTTCATGGAGAGTTCAGGTTGTTGCTACATCTTATGCCCTTACTGACACTTGGATGAATATTTTGATACAAATTCAGACTTAATTTTGATACAAATAGAGGAGATTAGTTAAGGTATTACCTCTATTATAAATCTTTGAAGTACAACATTAAGGAATGTCGGATATTTTAGAAGAAGATTAGTACCCTTATTTAGAAAGGGTACCTTAAATAATATTTATAAAATTTTAGGACCACTCTAGATAAAGGTAAGGATAATGAAAAGCCGTTTGAGAAACCACACAAAAGGTAGTCACATGAATTATTAATATGGTATCCACTAAACCCACCATTGTGGTAGTTCAAGATCATTTGAAAGAGGCTTTTTTCAGTAGGAGATAGAGATTAGAATAGAAAAAGAAGTCCTTAGTTTTAATGATGATGATATGATACATATAATCACTGCCATTCTTACACTCTTGTTGCAACTATACTCATTTTAGTCGAAATCTATGACATTCTAATGCTAGTTTTTTGTTCTCTCTCCAATTGTAGTCAACATTGTAATACCAACTTTCAATGTTTGAACTCCATCTCTCGGTATTCTCATAAATACAATGAGCGTTTGAACGCTAACTTCCACCATTTAATTGCCATATTCTCTTTTAAGAATAATTTGCTCAAATGTTTTTTATTGTGAAAAGGATAGTTAAGAGATTATGAAAAGTGATTCTTTAGTGAGAGTTAAAGTTGGAGAGTGAGATTGTGATTTTAATTAACATATTTTGGGCTTTGAGTAAAGGGAGATTTTGTCATTTTTTAGGCTTCTAACATTTTTTTTTTCATAATTTTTTGTTTTCTTATTAGTCAAAGGACGATTTTTTTAACTTTGTCATAAATTTGGTGGTGTTTACGAGAGATGTTGATTGTAACTGAACTCATATTATGGTAAAGATTGTTTCTCCAATAATTTTTTTCTTAATTAAGAAAAATTTATATATAAAATTGAGCACTTCCTTTCATTGTATGATTAGTTTCTTATAAATACGTGTTTTTATCTAATCTTTTATAGACTTTAAATAATAGGGTTTAGTAGTCAATCTGGTTAAAGGTTTTTTCTTGCCTTTACAAGAGACATAGATGAAAAGGATTGAGTACTTCAAAGATGTACTTATGCACTTTAGACTATGGCTCCATGCATAAGGGATGCATAAAGGGCAAGCTTGAGCATTTTACAGTGGTTACATGCATCAAACATGCATGAAAAGTTCACGTGTAGAAAATAGTGGCTCTATATATTGCACATTAGTATTCAAGTTAGCACTTGAATGCTTGCGCTGGATTTTTTCCAATTTAGTGTGTTAAACACTAATTTTCAGCCATAAATAAATACTCTTTTTTTTTTTAATTAACCTAATTATCTTCTTGGTCGATATTGAACGAAAAGAGAGTTAGAGAAGTGTGGCGAAAAATAAAAAAACCTCTTTGATTTTAGGTGATCTATAATATTGATTTTCTCATCCCAAAATTATTCTTCCATTAAGTAATTATTTCAACCAATGAGTTTTCAAAGTTCTATTGGCGGCTTGGATATTAGAGTTTTAGAAATGTTACATGTTCTCAAGATAGTGTAGTGAAGTTAATGAGAAAATCGCAATGTGTCTAGTTTCGAAGCTAGTTTTGAAACTACCTTAAGTAGTTGTTACGATTTCGATACGAGTAGATAATAATAATGATATTAAGTATAATAATTACCTATAAATAATCACCTTTAATAATTAAAATTGGGTTAAAAATTACATATTAACGCCATAAATAATGTCATTAAATAAAAATCACAACAGTCATTACATATACATTACATATTCTCCTTCTTCTTTTGAGCAGCAGCAACGCCAGAGTCCTCGGCCTGAATCCTGCACTTGGCTTTCGCCAAATTCTCGAGTCTCAACCAAATATTTTTCTTATTCTCATTGAAACTGCCAAGGTTGGCCATCACTAAGTTTTTGACCTCCTTGGCTGCCTCCCTCTCTTTCTTGGAGGCGTCCGTGCAATGCTTACTCGCCACATTTTTCCAAATAAGAGGGGGACCCCAGTTCTCTCGGATACCCAAAAAGAAAAATTTATCTTTTCACCTCTTGGTGGAATCAAGATTATCACCACTCATAATAGAAAATTCAGGATGTGGGGTCATCATAATCCAGTTCAGATTATAAGTGAAGAGAAACATAAGCTTCACCACAGGCGCTTCAAAAACCTTCTGGTGGCAACGAGCAAAAACACAAAGTGAAATGAGATACCTAATGGCGTTAGGCTGCAATCTCCCAAACAAAATACCTAGCTCCATCATGATGTGGTACAACTCTAATGAGACTGGGAAGCGAAGCCCACCCTTGAGGTGGACTTTATAGACGGTGATGAACCCATTAGGTGGGATACACGCCCTATCAGTGGGCTAAGGATCCACTATCAACATTGTATCAGGAATAGCATACTTTGTGCGGATGACATTGAGATTCTTTAGAGATAGGCAAGAAGCAATTTTCTTAACAGCAGGAGTCATAAAAATTGGGAAAAAAGCAATAAGGAAATGAGCAGAAGAGCACTTGAGAAAACGGTAGAAAAGGGTTCAAGAGAAAGAATTTTAAGGGTTGCGGGGTGTAAAATAAAAGATGAAATCGTATTTGAAACGACTGAAAAGGCTTTAAAATAAAAAAGCCGCACTCATCATTGCCCTTACAACGCATCAATCACCCGTACGCTGCTAGAGATAGCGGATTTTGCGTTTCCAAAGCAACGTTAATCTCATTAATCGCGCTTTAATGGTAGACATGGCGGCGCAAACCAAGCTTTCAGACTCTGAGGGAATTCTTTGACACAATGTTCTTTAATGTACTCGGACGTCCCTGTGTCAAGGAAAGAATGATACGATAACACCTTTGGATCTCGGGCAAATATGTGAAGATGGCGATCAGTTGTGAATGCCTAGCAGTGCCTAAAAATCCGAAAAGTCCTTGAACATCATTGTCATGTAATAGACCCATAAGTTCCTCGAACGTTTCAGACAAAGTACAATCTTCAACAAGTTCTTGGACGTTTTAGTCACATGTCCCCGAACTTTTGATTCCAATAATTTCTACAGACATTTGCAAAGAGAAAAGGGCGTGGACAGATTTCAGCAAAGAACGCCTTCAATTGATGCTTCGAGCATTTCCATGGATAGTAAACATGCCAAAGGTTAAAATCTTCGAACCTTTTGCATGGGGGCTAATGATGGGTATTGATAACCAAAATCCACATTAAAGATCCATTTCCTTGGAGTTGGGCCCTGATACCACAGAGGCCCAAGAGGTCCAGGCATTAGAGTTGTACTACGAAGCACAGTGCGCTTAAAGTCCATTATGGCCTGTGGACTTAAGATGGGCCTTGAATGCTACACTGTCTGTAAAAACAGCATGGTAGCGATTTGCTGATTGATCATGTCAGATTGTAAGAAGAATGATGGCCAGCAGAGTACCCGACTGTACAGAGGAAACGTCACACCAGGTAGACGTGCACCCAACCTTCCTAACACGGAAAAAGGGATTTACAGAGTTGGTGGCAGGATCCTCTACATACGCCAACCCCATGTGGACTCCTCTCAATGGAAAGTTTAACCACTATAAATACATTAATTATCTACCAAATAACGAATCCTAGCATTTACTCTTACTTGCCATAATAGAGAGAGAATAGAGAGAGCAAAAGAGGGTTTGTGTTGTAAGAGTGACTCTTTAGAGTTTCCATACACTTAGTCGTCAACCTTTTGTATTCGACCACATCCTGTAACTAAACGCCAGATAGTGAAAGTAGTTTTCGGATAAAAGTCCCGTGGTTTTTCCTTCTCATCAAAGAGAAGATTTTTCACATAAAATCTCTCTGTGTTGGTCCGCATACTTTCTCTCTCCTTCCTCTTCACACGTGCATTACTTGGTGTTGCTGTCAGATCATCGTTCTTATCAGAGTAAGAATTTGAGAATGCGACAACAATATTTAAAAGCAAATATTTTCTAAATGTATTAAATATTTATAAATTTATACTTTTTCATCGTTAAATGATCTAAATTATAGTTAATTAAGATTATCTAAATGAATATTTAAGTGCATAGGGACTCATGATTGATGGGGTCTCATTTGACATGGTTGATTTTAGAAAATGGATAA
>JAOVVI020019293.1:0-10147 GCA_028571085.2 Nepenthes alata
CGACCGATTTTTTTTATATATAGAGCACATCAACATAGTGATTGTTAGTATCATGGAAGACTTTGCCCTACCTGTGATTCGGTTACTTCCACATCTGAGCCATTGCAGGATCCTTTCTCCTTGATGTATACATTCCTTGTTGGGCTTTCAGCAAAGGCAGCTGCCGCTGGGCTCTCAAAATCTTCACATGGAAAATCAGCCGGGTCAACAATAATCGACTTCAGAAAGTCAGAAATGGCATCTTTTTCACAGATGCCATTCTGAAATTGAATTCCACTGTAACCACTGGCATAGCCAGTAGCAAGAGGCAGAGCTGCCGTGTCGGCCGATAGGAGATTGCAGTTCATAAGGTGCAGCGGAGAGGGAGGCTCCTGTGGGTCGTAAAAATATTTCAAGTCTTCATCAATATGAGAATCCACCTGATATAGGAAGAGGGAAAGACATGAGTTTCAATCTCAGTAACCAAAATAAAGCTAAGAAGCACCCACACCAACACTTCTCTTGGGATCAAGTATTGGTGTGTGACATATATTGGATACCAAAACTTGCTTGACATGCTCCTACACATGTCAGAATAATATTTTATATTTCATTTTAACTTCAATATTGAGAAACCACCGGATATAGGAAGAGGGAAAGACATGAGTTTCAATCTTACTAATCAAAACAAAGCTAAGAAGCACCCACACCAACACTTCTCTCGGGATCAAGTATTGGTGTCTGCCATATATTCGATACCAAAACGTTTTAGACACTTTGGGTTATGTTGCAATTATTAGAGATGTGATTCTTCATAGAAGCTAATTTATTGGAGCCATTTTATAATTTGAAAGCCCACTACCTCATTGTCATTTTTTTTCAATTTCTGTGAGGTATGTTATAGTGGGATTCCTTTGTAATGAGGGGAATTCTTTTTGAAAGGGAGAATAAAAAATACAAATCATTTTAGTAATAAATTTAGCATCAAATAGTGTTACTAATTAATTATATTCTCACATTTATAAATAAACTATGAAATAAGTTAATGTCTCTTTAACGTGTTGTACCCTATTTTTTTAAAAAAAATAAGGTGGTGATGACATGTCAGTATCTGTATCAGTGCATGCTTCTTAGAAATAAAAAGAGCCAACATCAAGTGAATATATTGACAAATTCTACTTCTCGAGATATGATAATAGGCCAAGAATCTCAACTAGAAAGAATTGGCAGAAAGATTTAATAGAACAATAACATGGCTAGTTAAGGAGAATTATCCTAGAAAATGGATTATTGGAGTGTATGACTTGAAAGAAAATAAATAGGCCGTGCAAATATATGCTTTTTTCTGCCACAATGAAACTGACAGACCAATGTGTTTTTGTTCCAACTGCTGGATAAGCCTATAAAGAGGTTAGACTAGCAACTGGGTCCTTGCGATTACGAGTTAAATGTTTAATTGTCCAAGCAATAATCCTAGCATCTTGTAGCTAAACCGATGGCTCACTTTTATTAAGTAACAGGGAAGATGACTGAAACATGCCATTGAAAAACTCTACTGAGATAAAAATGTGTTATCATAACTCATTACGATTTCCTGGGGGAGGAGGATAAATGGAAAAATCATGAACAAATCCATGTTTACTCCCATTTTAAACGGAAGCGAACATTATTAGATTTCAGTTAGTTTCTCACCTCATGAGTTTCTTCTGCCACTTGAACTTCCGAACCCCCCACATTACAGCTATTGCTGCACTCAGCAGACACCAAATCGTCCTCACCAACTGCCATTGACATCGGAGATTCTTTGACTAATGCCAGCTCTGATGGCAAATCTTCCATTGACAGATTTGTCGCAGTAGGAGAAGCAGCAAGTGTTTCTCCTTCGTTGCAGTTGTAACCTTCATCACTGTCCTCCTGTTTCTTGTCATCGGGTTTCTTAAATAAGCGGCTGATAACGAAAGCTCCCTGCAAACACACACAATTCAAAGAACCACTGTGAAGAAGGCATCAAAAGCTAATGAACGCCAATCAAATAGCAGAGATAACGAAGCAACATGCATAATGACAGTCTACTGGGCATACCCAACACATTTTTAAAGAAACCATTGAACTATCTTCCAAAAGCTTTCACAGATTCCCAGCATGCGTACTATAGTTCGATTATTTAAGGCACAATGGAAGTGAACAAGCATAAACTTCATGCAGCCCCAAGGGCTAGCCACTGGATCATAGCAACCACAAATACAGTCTCATAGTTTGAATCATTATTATAAATAAATGGGGAAAATTTGGAGATGATATTCAGAAAGGAAACAACCAAAACCATAGTATTTAAGGAAAAAACAAGGAAGCAGAAACAAAGTTTTCACATCACAATCCTCTTAAAGGGGAGGTTCAAGGAGTTTCAATTTAATTAATTTCAGCCCCATTTCAAACGTTTTAACTAATTTTAAAAATCATATACAGTGTAATTTGAGTATAAAAACAATTAAGATCACAACAGTTGCTACATTGGTAACGATGCTATAAGGTCAAGCTGAAGATACAGAAAATTAAAAAATGGAGATTCAGTTTCACACATTCAACTACATCAAAAGCCCCAATAATACTATCAGACAACAATGATTGACAACCGTGGGAGGTGGGTGATAATGTTTAATACAATAAATTTTGCTGCCAATATCCACAATAGCTAACTTGGCAGCCCAAAAGTATCCTTCCCAATATGAGGGAAAGCATATATATCAAAACTCTGCTTAAACCACTTATAAAAGTAATCTTATCTTAGTAAGTTTATAGCATCATCCTCATAGCATTAGAGTATAAGCCAACCTAAATATGGACATTATACAGTTATTCTTTAGTACCGATCGAATCTTGAATATCAAACATCGTTTTACCAATTTAGACATACAGCCTTTAAAACCAAAATCTCACTTCTAAATAATGCACTAGAAAAAAGAAAAAGGGTTGGGAATTAGCACCAAACCTGACCAGGGAGCGTTCCATCTAGCTCCTTGAGGGTCGTTCGGTACTCATGGATGACCCAATGAGTTCTTTTACCACTGGGTGCACGACCCATATAAAATACAAGAGTTTTCTTCATTCCAATCAAGCCCATTTTCCTACACACAATTTTCCTGTCTTTACCGGTAGCCTTCCAATAGCCAGCACTGGTAGCCCTGTTTGATCTCTGCCCATTTGGATACTTCTGGTCCCGGGGACAAAAGAAAAACCACTCAGGATCAGTGGTCTTTATGATTGAAAAATCTGCACCAACACCATAAATAAAAACATTCTCATGACCAGTATACAGAAAAATAACCCTATTTTTCACGTCAAACTACAATCGCACATTGATCAAAACAATCATTTAAACGATAAACCAAAACATTCAATGCCATGTGACGAACAATATGAAGAAGTTATGATCAGTGAATGGGAAATCTACAGGTTGCAGAAATAATTTCACTTAGTTTCAAAAAGAAGGGCAACATCTAAAAAATGAGGACAGAGGGGTTCAAAAAGTCAATCAAGGTCAATAAATATTCTTACATCACATACCCTAAGCCCGCGTATTCGATAATTATTACAGCATAGAGATGATGCCACTGACACTGCTCTAACTGAAAGCTAAACTACAACAAACAACCGGCTGGTATAGCACTTGCTCTTCTGATCTATGAAAGAGTTCCGAAGCTGATATTGTTAATTTAGTTAATTTGTTAATGAACAAAGATTCTATCTTGATTAATAACAAAAACTGAGTCCTCTGCTGATTGCCTTCTCTTCAGTTCTTCTCAGTTTTCATCATAATTCAGATTCTTGATTTCTTAAAATAAATTCGTATTTTATGTGGCCCACATCATTAATTTTTCAAAATTTTCAAACACTTCATGTTGATCCTCATCTAACAACCATTTTACAAAAAGGAAACAAACGTCTAAAAAAATGAATAAATTGCCTCATGCCCACAAAATCAAACAACAAAAGGAATCGGTTCCTCAATGCAAAAAGGCGAAAAAGAGCAAAAGTCATTCACGTGATCGCTCGAAAAATCCATCACAAATAGAGAAAAAAAACCTACCGGGCAAATCCCAAGGTTCGACCTTACAAACATCGACTTCCCTGATAACACTCACTTCCTTTTCTTGGCCATTGATCTTCAGGCGAAGATAGTGATCGACAAGCTCCTGATCCGTCGGCTTAAATCTAAACCCCAACGGTAGACTCTCAAATGGCAAATCTGACATCTTTCACCCCGGCCTCGCCACAAATTACCCTGGTCTGGCCACCAATCCACCCACTTCACTCAATTTCACGGCTAAATTTCACTGTTGCAACACAGCAGATCGCCTTGCGTGCGCGAGAGAGCGAGAGGCCTTAGAAAGGGGGGAGCTGCTGTGTTGAAAATGGAGATAGTACACCCCGCGTTGAATGTCTAGCCGCGTTAGATTTTTTACGGAATTCCAAATACACTTCTATTAAAGACGAAGGCGGAAGGACAGACTGAGGGTAGAAATGGGAATCCACTACTGAAGCGTTACAAGGAAGCTAACAAGAAGGCGCTGGAGTCATCAGACCAATGATGTAACGACACGTTTCATACTAAATTATGTATTATTAATAAATGTTTGGAAAACACAATTTTAGCAACTTTAAAATATCATAAAATATTATAAAATAAATTTTAAAATTATTTAATATAAACTTATTTTGTTAAAAAATTAGATTAATGAGACAAATTATTACTGATGATTTATTAATAATATTTAAAGAGCTAATCCTAATATCACTCTGTAATATTTAGGTGTCATATTATTGTATTATAAAAATATATAATTAATTTTAAAATTTGTTCTAAATTTGACAAATAAATATTAAATTTATATGTATTTTTTTAAATAATTGGAATATCATAAACAAAAATAATATTAATGATATATAGGGAAACTGTCAAGAAGCTCGCACTGCAGTGACGCAGAAACAGCGTGGTGGGCCCCACTTCTAGAAATAATGACGACGGCTTGACTATGTTGAAGACCTGGCTGAATTCGGGTCCACGGCACCCAAATTTGGCCCATTGAGGATGGATCCGTCAGCCCATTAATATCAACATTTATTAAATACTATAAATAATTAATGACTTTTTTTTTGTAAGTATAAATAAATAAATAATTAATTAATTAATGACTAATTCATAGGGAATGTGTGTTCACCACATGACACCTCATGATTCCATTCTATGATATATTTCACATTGAATTTTTTTTCCTAAGCCTAAGTATTAAAAATTATGTATATTAATTTTAAAAGATAAAAAATATATTTAATTAGTAATCGGGTTTCCTAAATCCATAAAAAAGTGGATTAACTCTGGCACATATGTCAAGCCATTTCATAACACCACAAAAGAGCATTTGAGCTTAGAGTCAAGTGGGCCACTCCACTCACAACTTAATATGTACCTGAGGATTTACTTGGCATGGTAACGACCCAATAAAGGGCTCGATTCGAACAGCAATTCTTATATTTTGTGTATCACAAATGAAAAAATAAAGTGGGTAATGAATGTATTTTTTAAACAAATCTCTCTAATACATAAATTAACATTAGTTTAAATCTAGAGAATTACAAATCATTTGACATAGACTATAAAATTTGATGGGTAGGCCCATAGCTGGCAGTGCCAATAAGAAAAACGGTCTAAAGTCCAGAAAAGTCTAGGTGCGTCTTAGACGATCAACATCAATGTCGATCGCGCGGAGGGCGAACCAGGCAGCCAACGCACTTCCTCAAGACGGTTAACAGGAATGTTGACCGGAAGTACTGTAATAGCAGGCTGCGAAAAGACATAAAACCTAACCAGGCGGCCAACGCGCTCCCTCAAGACGGTTAACAGGAATGTTGACCGGAAGTACTGTAATAGCATGCCGCGAAAAGACATAAAACCTAACACGGGCCAGGCCAAATTTGGCAGATGTATTCATACACGACAAGCAACAATCCTTTCCCTGATTTCACACCTTCATTGAAGTCAATCTCCTTTAAAGAAGGCATCAGCTGATTCAGCACCCTTTCCATGAGAAATGCGCCAGATTTTTTCTTCCTGCCAACGATAAAGTCTAACGGTAACAAAAGTATAAAAGGAATGCAGATAATCTAGAGACCCGTTACCCGCTCAGAAAAGAAACGATCCTATAAGATTACGCTAGTCAAGCCTTCCTGTTCAAGGAAGGCCGCCCAACGCCAGGTAAGGATCATGCATTCTTAGCCAAGGAATGTCGCTTTCCCCACCATCTATATAACCTCAGAGTCTCCACTCTGAAAAGACACGATCTGAGACACAAACAAAGACGTAAAAATACAACACAGTGCTGTTACAAAAATCCTTGAGTATACTTACTCTCAATTGCTTACTTTGCCAATCCCACTCCAAGCCTCTAGATTTTAGAAACTTCGCCTGCTCCCTGAGATCCGTCCTTCTAAGCTTCCATGCTTTCAGGACGTAGCTTCCCACTCGTTCCTTGTAAATATTGAGTCAAAAAATCATACTCTCAACGAATCACGGGAACATATCTTAGATCTACAAGCTAACACTTCCACCAATCTTAATCTCGCTCTTTCTCTCTTTTTACTTATTAGTTCACTTTCTTAAAGTTTGAAGACTTGTTGCTTACTTGAGCGTCAAATTATTTTCGATGGGATAATATCCAGCCAATACCGGACCTCTTGTTTACTGTAGTGGTGTGCAGGGTTCAGACTCGGTGAACGAAATCGAATCCAAACAATCAAGCGAATTCGAATCTGTTCGAAATCAAATCCAGGTACGCATCAAGATTATTATTTTAGGCATTTAGAAAAAGCCGAGTTTTTAAATGGAGTTGGGTTGAAAAATATGGATGCTAGTGTGCGATTTCTTTTAGCAGGATGGTGATAGATACCTGTTTATTGCTTGCTGGACAGCTACAAAACTTCATTCGTGAAGTGGAGGTTTCAGGTAGAGTGCTTTACTCCAAAATGTTGTAGACATATGTGTGAGTAGGGATTTATTAAAAATAATGAATTTTTTTTTACTTTAAATTCTGACCCACAAAATAAAAATAAAATACCAGTATTTATATGTAAGCTCGAGCGATTTGTTGGGCCATACCGTTACTTTATCAATTGGTCACATTTTCACGGTGCGGGAATGTTGTATCACTGAATAAAGTTCCTGTAAGGTGCCTCACGGGCAGCCAATCATGTGCCGTCTATTTACCCACTTTTTTTATAGACACCAAGTATAATTTTTGGCTCAATGTGTTGATGGGCAGGAAGCGAGGGCCCACTTCCAATCGACTACACTTGGGACCCCGTGTTGGTTCAAATGGGTCCCATGGGTTTATGGACTTGTCCAAGCACACGATGGTCTCTTTGTCCTAAGAATGCTTTGACTCATATGTTGGGAGAAGGTGGTTCAAGACAATTGATTACCCGAGGATGAGATCTTTAGAAGGTTTGTCCTTTTTAGAAAAGCTCCAACCTAACTAGATATGTATTAGGATTTAAGTCATCATGGGACCCTATATAATTAAAGTTTAAGGATTTTAATCTTACCTATCAGTCAGTATATAAAATTTTATACCACTTTTATATCATTAATTATCAGTCTATCTTTTAGTTAGTAAATATGATATTCATCATTTTAATACATCTATCATTTTAAAAGTAGCACAACTTTTTCATGTTAGCTTATAAGATTTTCTTCATAAAGTCATTAGCCCTTGAGCTTAGATGTTATAAAAGATACCAATTACGTAGTCTCATCCAGTCATTCTCACACTGGATACTCAAGCTGTTCATTTGCCAAGAAGTGGTGTATGAAAAGTGTCATAAATATTTGCTTGTCATTTAACATTGAAAAAAAAGCCTAAGGATCCCATTTCATCGGCCTTAGATACATTATTCTCATAGTTATAAAAAATATTTTACTGATTATATTTTATCTATTTTGTCTTATATTCCTTATTATTTGAGCTCATTTATTATAAATTATTATATATTTATATTTATTAGAAATTGATGCGTACTTGGATCCGACTTCGAACAGTTTCGGATTCGGGTGGTTGATTTGATCTGGCTCCGTTCGCTAAGTCTGAATCCTGCATACCACTACAGGAAACGAGAGGTCAGGTGTGACGGAATAGATTTTTTTTTTGTATTTCGCCAATGACCTCTCGGAACTGATACCAAGGTTTCAATGGTCCGGTCCGGGCCGATCGTGTCGTCAAAATCACAGGATCACAGATGTCATCTAGGTCTCATACATATTAGTCATCAAACATAAAGCGGAAGTCAATCTAATATTCTGAAAAAAATATTCATATTCATTTCCATAAAAGCTCATTCCTGAATACATATGGCCATGAATGTCTATTCACAAAAATTTATTAATTCTAACAGATCATTATATAAATTGCTTCTTCGTGACCGTTGTTCAAAAGGCGTGCTTCTGAATCCTTACAAATACTTCAAATAGGCTCTAGTGACTCCGCCTCGTCAGGCACGAGTTCTAAACTTCCATCTGAAGGGGGGAACAGAAAATAGTGAGCCGGAGCTCAATAAGGTACATGCAGATTTTTCATAAAATATTCATAATGTCAACAGTTACAGGTACATATATAGAATATTATTTGACCAGAATCATGCAGAAATACTTAAAACGAAAATTAGGAAACATAAATGTCATACGATAGCATTTGGCCGGACAAAAGCAAATCCAAAAGCTGGAACAAATATTATTCGAATGTAAAACAATGCCGGTCACAACATAGCTTCTTTTACTTATTACTTAACGGAATGGGGGATTTAATCGATGACAGATTGTGCACATCTCCTCACAATCACGACAATACCTCATTGTACAAAGCCCCGAGGATGGCTCTCACTTCCTCCTTATACAAAGCCCCGATGACGGCTTCCACTACCTCCTTGTACAAAGCCCCAAGGACGGCTCTCACTTACGTTATCCTCGATTAACACCAGAAGGTCCTAAGGTATTGCCAGAGTACCTTAACTCCCAAAGGTTAATGTCTGAACTTACTTGTCTTATCACAAAACCGGTTCATTTTTCCTTTGTTCATTCCGGACGGCCACCTCTCAGGCCGGTTTCAAAATTATTTGATAAGTCGGTTCAAAATTTTAATACAGATGCCAGTTTCAAATCATAATACAAGGCCAGTTTTAAATCTTAATACAAGGCCGATTTCAAAATACAGGGCCGGTTTCGATACTAAATATAAGGTTGGTTTAAAAAATACAATGCTGATTTCAAAATGTAATACAAGGCCGATTTCAAAATATAGGGCCGGTTTCGATACTAAATACATGGCCGATTTCAAAATGTAATACAAGGCCGGTTTCAAAATACAGGGCCGATTTTGATACTAAATATAAGAACGGTTTCAAAAATACAAGGCCGATTTCAAAATATTGGGCCAATTTTGATACTAAATACAAGGCCAGTTTCAAAACGTAATACAAAGCCAGTTTAAAAATATAGGGCCGATTTTGAAACTAAATACAAGGCCGGTTTCATAACTAAATACAAGGCCGGTTTCAAAACTTAATACAAGACCGAATTTAAAAATACACGGCCGGTTTTGATACTAAATACTAGGCCGATTTCAAAAATACAATGCCGGTTTCAAACTTAATACAAGGCCGGTTTTTAAGATTGAATACAAAACCGATTTTCAAAACTTATTACAAATGTCGGTCTACTTTTCCATTTTTAGGTATTCCAGATTTAACATAAGTTTAGCTAACAGAAGGCAGAAAGCAGAAAGCATGAATTCAAACCAAAATACAGTCATCAGACGAAAATTAGAACGACATGTATTCAATCTAAATCGGAAGGGAAAAACTGGCAGTTTCCTTAAAATTTGGGCAGGCGAACTTAAGAAGAATGATCGTCCGGTACACTTACAATAATCTGAAGAACAGAGTATGAACTTAAAACAGGGGGGTGCACTTGCCTGATAGTTGTCCGTTCACCTTTACAGACGGGAAGCTTTTCTCATTCTCTACTCCTTACTGTTCTTCTAGCCGGTTGCTCGTGCCAGCTTCCTTGAACGAAGCTGAGTATATATAGAGGAGGGGTTAGGTGGAGTAGTTGGGGGTAAGC
>JAOVVI020019294.1:0-10147 GCA_028571085.2 Nepenthes alata
TGCACCCAACAATTGTCATAGTTTTTGGCTTATTATTGGCATTGTTATAATCTATTACTATATATATAGATGACATTACAAATATTTAACTATATCTAATGCCCATAAATATAAAAGGTCTCTTAGATTAGGTCATCCTATATAATGCCTTTTTTTTATCCATATCCTTTATAATGGTATAACACTCAATAGCTGTAACATGCTAATATATGTCACAATACATAATTAAATTTCACATGTTGCAGTTGTTGGATTTGCAGTACCTTATACCCAAACAAATAGTTAAACAGGTCAAATCTTCTGTGTAAATTGGATTGACACATTAAGTTTAGACTATAACTCTTTTACTGTCACGTCCCTAACATGAATAGGTGATAAATAATATTAAAGATTTTTAATAATAAGTTATAAATAATTAAAATTTTAGATAATTTCAAAATCAAATTGGACATTATAAATCCAAATACTAAAATAGCAAAATAACTATAAACCATAGCAGATACAAAATCTAATCAAATAAAACTCCACTTGGCTTCCAACAATAATAACAAAGCCTGCTAAAATTCAATACCATTTGCAATAAAAAGTATTAAATATCTAAACCATCTCGATATAAATTATATTAAAGTTTATTTATTATTGAATTTTTTAAATTGTACAACTTGGATAAACAAAAATATGTACAATAATCTCAAATATAAGCTCCAAATAAATCATATTATAACAAAATCTTCAAGCCTCCTCTATTCAAATACTCTATTACAAGTATATAGTACTCTCTAAGCTACAAAAGGATTAAAAACAAGGCAAAAAGTTAGCCTAAAGCTCAATATGTATATATAAAATGTAAATCATTTGCATAAATCAGATAGAAGGAAAGTAAAGCTGAAAAAATCATGTCAAATCTAAATATATTCAAATTCTAAACACGAAGTTGAAATTATAATTTTGTATGTCAATATTTATAATGCATATGCGGATCTATATAGTCCAAATTGTACAAAATTGTTTCAAAAGTCTAAATTTTACAAATTCAAAATGCTCAAATATATAATAATTTCAAAAATTTTAAAATATATCAAAATTGAGAATCAAGAATAAGAAAAAATTAATTTTGAGAAAGGGTCTTATATTTTTAGTAGTTTTAGATAAAAATAATATTATTTAGATTCATAAACAGGTCATCTATAATTATATCTTATAAATGATATCAAGCATCACTTTTTTAGTCCTGTGAAAATAGATACAATTTTTAAGTGTTTCTAAATATATTAGAATATCCAAATATAATAATTTCATCCAACTCCTTATAGCAATTCTCAACAAAATATTGAACGGTAGAATCTATAATAAATATTAAAAAAAATTTCTTTTTAGAAAAATTACAAATATCTAAAACATTTCACTATATAAAAAATTACAAATGTCAAAATTTTTTACTCTGAAAAAGTATAAATATTGAATCAAATCTTAAAATAGAGTTCAATGGAAAATATTTACATTAAATATCAACATGTAAGCTTAAATATATATTTTTTATGACTTTTTTCATAAATATTTTTAAATATAAATATAATATCTTAAAATATTTTCATATTAGTGAAAATCAAACAAAACATTTAAATATTCGATAAAATCTAGTAAAATTTTAAAATAATCAGTAAAAATTAAATATATATATATACAAACATCTAAAATATGAGGATAAATAGTGATATCATGTAGAATAAAAATAAAGAATATATGTGAAACACGAAGAATTTTAAAATAAACTAATAAACAGATTTAAAATACTTAATATAAATCTCTGATTTAATAGATTTAAATTTGAAAAACTCTAAAATATTGTTCAATCTTTTACTCTCTCCTGTTCTTTTTCTTCTTTTCTTCTTATTCTCTCTTTGCTATCCCTTTTTTATCATAAATGACCAAAACAGTGTATAGGCAGACTATTTATACACAAATGACACATGAGTGCCAAATAGGAGCATTAGGCACCACTTCAAAACCTTGTGCGTGCACGAACGTCGTATTAGGCATTGCTCAAATGTCAATATTGCGCACAATTACTGCCTTAAATATGCACAAATGTGAAGATAGATACTCATCAGGTGCTATGTCTAATTCTAAATAATTTAATTTTTTTAAAATTTTTATTATATAATTATTTTTAAATTAATATAAAATTATACTAATAATATCATAAACCATAAATAAAAAAATCAGACATTACAATCTCTACAATCAACCCTAAGGCAAGTTAATTTGAACACCTTGAAGCCATTATCTGGACCCATTCTCAACCCCAACAATCAACCCTCTACCCCAAAATATAAAACCAATAAACCCCACTTGGCATGGTTCAATGGATCTCTTGAGTCTCCTACAAGAGTAAGCCTTCATCCACCATATGAAGGAACTTTAGAGAAAGAAGGGTCATTACTAGGGAGATTCGAACTCAAATCATCAAATTTAGTCTGAACTAATCATGTAAAAAAAATAAATCAATCATAAATAATCATTATAAATCTATCATAAATAAAATAATTTTAAAAAATATCCAACTTCTTAAAATGACAGATGATATAAATATTTAATATAAAATAAACTCATAAAAAAGTAATCCTAATAAAATATCAAATATCTAATAAAATATAAAAAAGGCCTCGCCATCTTTCAAAATAAAATCGACTAAACTCTAAAATTACATCTACCACAAATCTTCACAACAATCATATGATATCCACTAACATGCTATCAACATGCTTTATTTTTTAGTTAAGAAAATGTAATGCTAAATTAAAATCTTAACAAGATATATAATTAATAAAATCAATAATTAGTAAACATTTTCAATAATAATATCAAATATGTAATCAATCATTAACTATTTGAAACTCAATGCTACGCTGTAACCATGACTTCAGAGCTACAAGAACAACTGTTGAGGGTTTTCACCAAAATCAAACATCAAAAATACAACAGAGATTCTAACAAAATCAAATATCTAAAAAGATATTTATCATTGAATCAATCTTAACATAGGTCACAACTATATAAGACATTATAATAATCTCCTCATATCTTATTATGTCAATATGAACCAACGATTATATTCCTATAACCAATGACTGGGTGACATCCAAGAGATAATTAATACTTATAAGTTTAAAAAAGATCAATTCTATAATGTCACGATACTTTATCACCCTTGATGTGCAAGTATCTAACCCAACTCACAGGATCAATATTCACATTCCCCTCTCATAGTAAACTCGGAATATGTCATGCATATACTCTCGTGGTCAAACCGGGTGCCATCTTCAAACAAGGTACTGGATGCTTTATTTCAAATCTATACATCAAACTCAGCATTCCTTAATACGATGTTCGTCGACATCTCATTGCATATTACTCACAATACTATAAGCATTTCTTCACAAATAGAAACCTTAATCTACCGAGATATAAAAATCAGTATCAGATAATTATAAATTATATTAAAATTTTATAAATTTTATATTATTTAAAATTATACTATTTTTATATAATCTCATTTATTTTAACCATAGATAATAAGAAGACTACGTACGTCATCTAAGATAACGTAAAGCTATGATCATCAAGGAAAATTCACCAAATATCATTTTTTTTTTTGAAAATCATCCTAACATTCTAGCATCGATCTATAAAAATAAAATGCTTGCAATATAAGTCAATAATAAGGCATAAAAATAACATATGCTTTAATCCTAAATTAAATAAACTAAAATAAATATTTTAATCTTAAACAGTCGCTTACTAAAAGACCCCACCAAGAGGATAAAATATCTTAAATCATTAACAATTTGTAAAAACCATAAAGACTTGGATTAACAAATTTTATACTTTATAAAGCTAAATTAGTTGAAATCCAATTCAACTTAATCAGTTACCAAAAGCAATAGCAATAGTGGCTCAACCATGGTCTCACCAAGGGCTAGTTCAAATGTTCATCATCGTGAGTTCATCAATCAATTACTACTTATTGAGTTAATTGAAATTGTATTTCATCGGCATGATATTAAATTTAGCACAATATAGTTTAAGAATGACAAACTTATTATTATAAACATATTTAGTTATCGTATAAATGATTTACCCAGATATTGACCGTCACCTCTCCCAAAGGTGCGACAGATATATTTCAATATTTATCATGGCTTATTTGTCACTCGATTACTACCACTTTGGGTTATCAAAATTATGTTTCGTCAATATAATATTAAAACACACATATCATAGTGTAAGAACAACACATTCACGATCATGAGCACATTAATTTATCATATACATAATTGACTCAAATTTGACTGTAGCTTCAGCAAAAGTGAGTAAAAAATGAAATTTTTATGGTTATCATAGCGTATTTATCACTCCATTACTACCACTTCAGGTATCTGAAAATACATTTTAGCAATATAATATTAAACTTAGCATATCGTAAAGTATGAACAGTAACTTTATATGTATACAAATATTACAGTTGAGTCAAACATGGCTGGAAAGCTTACTTTACCCCTAGATTACTATGTGGGCTTCAGCCCACTGAGCTGGCTGTGAGCCGACCGAGCCGCCAAGCCATGAATCCGGATCTGAGCCGCGTTCAATCGGCAGAGCAAGTTTTGCTCGTTCATCTTTCTCGATGGTTTTGTAACTATTTGGTGTTAAATTCAGTTAATTGCTGAAACATTTGTGCTCTATTAAGTGTTGATAACTCTCCCATTAACTCAATTCATCAATTTTGGCCGGTTCGAGCACGAAACACTCGGTTGAGGCGGGTGATGGTTTCGCCTATAAATTGAGACTTCTGGCTTTGTCCCTGGCATCCAACTCAAGCAATACACCATCTAAACGAGTGAATGAGTGTCCAAAAGTACGAAGTCGGTCCGAATCGATCGTCGAAAAACAGAGCATCAAATGGCCGGAGGTATATTAATCGATTCTTAATTCCGCTTTTGTGGTTATTTTGGCCACATAAATGTCTAACATTACCTTCCTGAGACTCGACCGCTTAGCCAATTAATTTGTGTGCTGCTAAGCCAATAATAATAATAATAATAATAATAATAAATAAAATAAAATAACTATTTTCATATATGTGAAAATAAATATTTCCACAAAAATATTTATTCTTAGTTAATTGTAATAAAATAGAGGAATATCTATTACTAGAGAATAAGAAGAAAATAAAATTTATATTACCTCCAACCAAACATAAGGTAAGAGAATAATATTGATATTGCCCACAAAAGCCCAGGTTTGACTCCGAAGGAAGTAGACTTGTGATTGCGTTTGATCGAGTAACCAATAAGTTAGGTGGTGAGATTAGTGAGGTAGTGGAGGTAGAGAGATGTTAAAAAATCGGCCAATGCAACATTCAAGTTTGTCTTTTTGGAGTCAATATTAAACACAAGAGAGAGTTATCTCATGATGTGTAATATTTTTTGTTCATATTTTAGCGATCCACTCAGAAAAAAACAAAAAACGGGTTTGGATAGTTGTGTTTCTACATATCTATAAAGTACCCTAATTGGTCACATGTTCTTAGTCTTCTAAGGATAATATGTCTATTTGTGAGTTTGTAAGTTGATAATTTTTATATAGTGAATTTTGGTGATTGATAGCCCAAAGGGTTTCTCAGCACATGTTCGTTTTTCCTCATCACCAAATCCATATTATTTGCTTAATTGCCATTTCAGTTTTGCATGCATGCATGTAAGTGGTGATAAATTAATTTTGAGTTTCTACACTAATAATTTCTTTACATGAATTAAAATTATAAATTTCTTTAATTTACATTTCTGCATTACAACACATGTTCACCCATTTTAGGAATTCGTGAATCTTAACTTTTTTTTTCTCATTAAGAATGTAGATGGAGTAGGAAGACTCCAAAGTATGAGGAAATGACTCAAGTCAAGTGCTTCACTCAAGAAAACAACCTGACTCTTGAGGTAGACCACTTGGCTCCAAGAATGTTGATGATTCAATCCAAGTGCTAGATGAGAACATGCTTGTTAGATATTGAGATGATTCCATTTATATTAATTTGGCTTCTAATGTATGACCCATTAGATACACCCCAAAATTAATGACTTACTTGTATTTTTTTATAAATTAAACTTAGATAAAAGAGAAATTTGGAGACATGGATGGTAATGAGAATGACATGGCTGCTCTTGAAACAAAGATACAAAGTGAATGCCTTCAAATATTTGGAAGCATGTACAAAGGGACTTAAGGTATAACATGACTTTTCTGTTATGTTGGACTTTAAAGTTTGCTTAGGTTGCTTTTATTAATTATGATTATGATTTCATTCTTCTGAGATTTACATGGATAATTAGTCTAGTATGTTGTGAATCTGTTAAAATTGATTCCCTTTATCTATTAATAGCATTTTGATATTCTTATTAATGGTTACCTTTCTATATTTTATTTTGCTGCTTGACTATGAATATTGTAGATTATTTCTAGCTTCTTATCTTGGGACATTGAAATGCTAAAATATTATATTTTTATCGCTTTTTACAAACAAATTTCAATCTGACTTTGCATATATTGCCGAATTAAATGGCACAGAAAGATAACTCTTCAAAATTATGACATTCTACCTTTTTTCTCATTTCGATGACTCTTATTTGTATGCTTGTCTATAGTGCTTCGCCTATATCCCATTCACATCCATGTTGTTACTTATGTGATCATTGTTTTGTTTAAAATGGCTAAATTTTTTCTTTTTTGACTTTATCTATTATAAGAAATTTGGTTTTGCATGTAGTAATGATATGGATAAATGCTTAGAAAATAAAAGGAAGAACTTGCATGGATAATTCATCAATGTGCATGAAAAGTAAATTAGTTGCATATTTAATATCTTATGTTGGCGCAGGCATTTATGCTATACGCATATCGTTGATCATTGCAATTGATTTGTCAAAGATACCTAACACATTGAACCTGCCAAAAGAAATTTTTCAAAACAATCTTCCATCATCTCTTTATTTGTTATGTAATTTGCCACCTTTCCTTGCTTTGGGTTAGGAAACGTTTTGGTTAGTTTGCTACAGAGGAAAGAGGAAGGTTAAAGTAGAAAGTTTCTTTTCATCCAATCTCTCATTAATCGTCAAGACACCATCATTATAGTAAAACAAAGGTTGAATGGCTTAGCAGTTATGAACTTTGAATGATTTTATTAACCTCCCCTGAACTTTTGAACTTTTAATTCTTTCACTTTGTAGATGTTTCAAACCTCGGTATTTTAGCTTGGTGTTCTTGCCTTTAAAAGTTTTGCTTGCCTAGACTAATAGGAATATTTTAGTTGATCCTAATGAGTTTCGTATCATATTCAACTCAGGGAGTATAAAACGATGCAACCTGAATAACTAGGATATAGTAGTCTACTTGTTTACTTGAAATTTCTAACTGATCTCCCTTGGCAAAATATAACTTAAGAGCATGAATTGGATTTAAGAGCTGTAAAAGAGCTTCTTGATCGTGATCACTATAGATTAGTCATGGCCAAGCAACGAATGATAGAGTATTTTGCTATCCTCAAGGTTGATCATCTTTTAATTTCATTTTGTGACATGATGATGCTACTATGTGATTTAAATGGGATCCCTGTATATTGTCTGCATTGTAGCTAAATCTAGTTGTAAGATTTCCAATGCTTTGTTTTGTCGGCCTACCTGGTATTGAAAAAAATGTCCTTGGCAACATCTATTGCTACTGCTCTGGGTAGAACGTTTCTACGCATATCTCTTGCTGGTGTGAACGATGAGGCTAAAATTAGAGGAAATCGAAGAGAACACATTGGAAGCACACCTGGACATCTTATTAATGGAATAAAGGTTGTTGTTTTTCTAACCTTATCTTTATTTGTCAAGAGCATACATTAGTTGGTTTCTTTATGAAGCATACTATTATCTGTATTTTTAATTATACTTAGTTTATTCTCTCTCTATTTTTTTGATCGTAAAAAAAGTATTAAATAACTGCACTTCAAAAATAAAAAAAAATGCAGAGAAGGGTGCTTATTTGATTCTTTCTATATATGGAGAATAAAATTGCATGCATCCCAAGGTCAAACAATTGGTCCATATTATTGGATATTAGTTTCAAAATTTTTAATTTGACACTTACCTTAAGTTTTTTTTATACATGTACAGTTTTATTTTGAATTATGATTTTTTAATATTTATTCATATAAACTTGTACCAGATGATATATGATTTTAAAAATAAAAATTCATACAATGTAAATCAAACTAACTCTCTTTTACATCATTTTTACATCTTTTATGGTTTTAAAATTCAGTATGGGTTACATTTGGAAGATCGCCTAACGAGGATAATGGGTTAAAACTTTTTGTAAAAATGATAATGATTGTCCACAAAGTTGCATACATTCTGTTGGTTAAGAAGTTACATTTTAATATGAAACTGCTGGCACCGCCAGGAGGCACTTGATAATGTTACTTGATGTAGCTATGTAGAGCTTGTTTCCAGTATTTTGGTTCCAACTTTTGATTATATGCTGTAATTTTTTACTTTTTTATGGCATTTTATGTATTATGTGACTCCTTTTTGACTGGATCATATAACATAACCATATTGGTTCATGTTTATTATTTTTAAATCACAATTATTAAATTTTTATCAAATAGTTAGAAATAGAGAAGCACATGCTGCTTCACTCTAGATGGGGGATCATGACTTGGTCAATCAATGTCATCAGTTCAGAACCATTTAATATGATCACAGAAAAGACAAACTTTCAAGCATAATTTTTTGCATTGAAAATATCTAGTAAACCATAATATCAAATTTATATTTGTACTAAAAGTTTTAAGAAAGAACTATCCACACAATAACATAAAGGATACTGATCATGAAACGCTTTATTCTGTTCATGGTTTAGAACTTTCAATAATGCTGCTGTAGGGTTTCCATGAACATTATAGCAAATCTTGTCATTCTCATCCAATATCATAACCGGGTTACAAACACCTACTTCCTGTATGTCAATAATAGCACATGATACTAAGAAAAAAAATAATAAACATGAACCAATATGGTTATGTTATATGATCCAGTAAAAAAGGAGTCACATAATGCATAAAATGCCCTAAAAAAGTAAGAAATTACAGCATATAATCAAAAGTTAGAACCAGAATACTGGTAACAAGCTCTACATAGCTACATCAAGTAACATTATCAAGTGCCTCCTGGCGGTGCCAGTAGTTTCATATTAAAATGCAACTTCTTAACCAACTGAATGTATGCAACTTTGTGGACAATCATTATCATTTTTACAAAAAGTTTCAACTCATTATCCTAGTTAGTTGATCTTCCAAATGTAACCCATACTGATTTTCAAAACCATAAAAGATGTAAAAATGATGTAGAAGGGAGTAAGTTTGATTTACATTGTATGACTTTTTATTTTTTAAAATCATATACCATCTGGTACAAGTTTATATGAATAAATATTCAAAAATCGTAATTCAAAATAAAATGTACGTATATAAAAAACTTAAGGTAAGTGTCAAATAAAAAACTTTAAAACTGATATCCAATAATATGGACCAATTGTTTGACCCTCGGATGTATGCAATTATATTCACCATATATAGAAAGAATCAAATAAGCACCCGTCTCTACATTTTTTTTATTTTTTGAACTGCAGTTACTTAATACCTTTTTCACGATCAAAGAAAAATAGAGAGAGAATAAACTAAGTATAATTAAAAATGAAGATAATAGTATGCATCATAAAGAAACCAAGTAATGTATGTTCTTGACAAATAAAGATAAGGTTAGAAAAATAACAACCTTTATTCCATTAATAAAACGTGCGGGTGTTCTTCCAATGTGTTCTCTTCGGTTTCCTCTAATATCAGCCTCATAAATACTCTCATTATTACCCTTCATCACCTTTACTCCATTGCCTAAATCTTTGTTGGCTAAAACCTCCTTCTAACTTGTGAGCTTTCGGATCTCCAAAATCTTCTATCACGTGAGGTTTGGACTGACCCATTCCATCACCCACCTCTCTACCGGCCAAAATCTCCTTCTACCCTGGAGATTTCAGACCGGCCGAA
>JAOVVI020019296.1:0-10146 GCA_028571085.2 Nepenthes alata
CTATTCCTCGATGTGAAATAATAAAGCCCAAAATGTTTCCCGAGGTTACTCCGAATGTACACTTGGTTGGATTAAACTTCATTTGGTGTGTTCGAAGGACACTGAACGTCTCGTTCAGATCGTGAATATGGTCATTGATTGCCTTGTCACGAGCATGTCATCCACATATACTTCTATATTTCGTTCGATCTGTGCTTCGAACATTTTGTTGACGAGTCATTGGTAAGTTGCACCAATATTTTTTAGACCGAAGGACATAACTTTATTGTAGTATGTCCCTTGATCGGTCATAAACGCTGTGTGCTGTTCGCTTTTTGAGCTCATCCGAATTTGGTTGTAGCCCGAGTACGCATCCATGAAACTTTATAGTCCTTGTCTAGATGTTGAATCAATAAGTAAATCAATCCTTGGAATGGAAAGATATCATTCGGACAGGCTTTGTTGACGTCAAATCAACAAGAAGGACACATATGTGTCGACTGCCCATTTGCTCTACCGCACATCAAATTGCCCGATGTTAGTAATGATGATTTGTGCGTTTCCAACGAGCCGTTCAGCATCTGAAGAGACGCGTATTTAATGCAACGATTGATGGCATGGATAGAGACTGTCGGGTTAATTGTCGTCGTCTAATGAAAGCCTTTGGACTGAAAGTTTTTGTCTGATGAGCTAATAAAGCTCATCAGATCAAATTTGGGCCTCGGACAGAAGATGTTTTCGGACTTCATACCAGAAGGCTGTATTCCAAGCTTCCTAGCATGGGGGCTAGTGATGAGCATTGTATCCGACAGCCTAAAAAAATCGGCCCAAAATGATTCAATGGCCCAAAATATTTGCACGACCCATTTTAGCGAACTTGACTGACACCCTTAAGCACTGCAGTTTTGCTATTAGACCGAGCCCACTTTAACGGTTCTCTTAATGGCCTCGGGCATTGGTTGAAACCACCATCGGGATGAAGCTTATCCATCCGTCAGTTTTTTTAACGGTTGATGAGAAGAACCAATCGTCGCCCAACTTCTATAAAAACCCATCTTATCTATAAAAAAGGGGATCAAAATATCTTATATTTTCTTAGATAAAGGAAACAGACAACTCAAAGATGCTAAGAGCGCACACACACTCTCAATTTAAGACACTTTTATAAGAGCGCAAGTCCTACATATTAGGCAAGACTCTCTCATCATGAGAGTATCGAGGGTTTCGCCTCTCAGGGCTATCCTCTTGAACTTTAAAACTTAAGCGACCTTCAAGTTGCGATGGAACTTTATTGCCCGAGGCTGCTTGAGTCCCGAGGTCATCTTGTTGGCCAATCTTCTTAGAGGAATGTTTTCTTCCTCTATTCCTCTTCTTAGACATAGCAGTTTAGAAGGCTGAGGACGGAACCCCTTTTGGCCGCTCGTTCAGCCTCATGCAAATTGTCTGAACAGCCTTAGAGGTGTCGTCCATTTTCATTGCAAGTGGACCCATACAAGGGTCGGGGTGTTTATCCGTTCGATCGCCCACCGGAGGACAATTGCCACATGAAGTGACGTCTCTGATGGGTGCACTGATTTGCACTCTAGTGTTCACCATATTTTTATCAAGATTGTGGTTATAAGACTTTTAGTCACGTTTCCACAGGCGGCATTAATGATGCGTCCGTTGGTTAAATTTGGCCCAACTTCTACGTCTTCTTTGGTCCAAGTTCCTAAAAAAAATTCAAATTCTCCTTATTTGTATAACAATCAGAATCCTTGGATGCATCAAATTTTATGTAAAAAATTAATTCTACTTGAATATAATACTTGACTTATTAAAAATATTATACTAAATTTTTATATATTTATATGGTTAAATATATATAGTTGACGATCGTTCAATACCATTTAGTTATTTTTAATTATATTCAGATGACTTGGCATTCTATACATTTGAATGGGCTTAGGCCCAAAGTTTTTTTGTTTTCGACTGCACAACAGTATGGGCCTTGGATATTGACTGGGCCTGTTAAATTAACTCACAGGACGGATCGCCCAACTGTATTGCAACTCGCCGAACTACTGTGAATCGTCTCTCTCTCTCGCTCTCGCGCCAAATATCTCCTTCCTCAATCATTAGGGTTTTCATCAAATTGCGTAATCGAAACTGATTCAACTTGGCCCTATTGAAAGTACTAATCCTCATGTTCATTCTTCATTGAAGATGAAAATTGCTAATTTTTTTCCTTTCCCCCCTTTTTTCCGGGACTTGGACTGTCATTCAATTCCTTTTCTTGTATTGATCGACCAATGTCTTTGATTCATGATAATTTCTGTGAAATGATCAGATTTGAATTCTTTTTTCTAGAGAAATTGTGAAATGTTTAATGTTTACATGCTTCAAGGCTGAGCTTTCTAAAGTTAGGATATGTTTAAACTGTAAATATTATTGGTAAGGCTGCTTATGTTGACGTGACATAGAAACTTGTTAGACATTTTTTTTGAGCTTGATTTGAATTCTTTTTTTCTAGATAAAATTTGAAATGTTTAATGTTTGCTTACTTCTAGGTTGAGCTTTCTAAAGTTAGGGTATGTTTAAATTATTAATATTATCGGATAAGGCTGCTTATGTCGACGTGACATAGAAACTTGTTTGAAAATTTTTAAATTCTGTTTTTATGAAGTGAAATCCTAAACACCAATCTTCTTAGTGTTGCTTTACATATTTTGGATTATAAACATATTCAAATGCTTGCTGTAAATTTTCATTCTTTTTGTGTTCAGGATTTCTTTCCGGAGCTCAATTTTGGTGTTCCTAGTGGTCTTTTGAGGTTATATAATGGTAAGTCTTTTTTGAGATGACTGTCCAACTCTCTTTATTGTGAATTTTGAGATG
Source organism: Nepenthes alata (assembly GCA_028571085.2). Lineage (NCBI taxonomy): Eukaryota > Viridiplantae > Streptophyta > Magnoliopsida > Caryophyllales > Nepenthaceae > Nepenthes > Nepenthes alata. The sequence goes on from JAOVVI020019296.1 coordinate 2,857, forward strand.
ATGAGAGTTATGTCCTAGTAATTCATTGACTATGGAATTTATTTATGGCGTATGCTATCCGATGTTTTGTATTTGTAAGGTTATGCTCTTGAATGTTTTTGATAGTTCTGAATGATAAGACTAAATAATGCTTCCAAAAAAGGCTAACAATATCGATAAAGAATTGGAAGAGCAGATGATGCTTAAAATGGTTTGGCGCTTCAGAAGGGTGAATTAATTAAGGATGCCAGCAACAGGGCCAGTCATCATGGACCTCGAGGACTTGGATTATGATACATCCCTTAGCCTGAGAAAATGTCCTGGGTTCAAGGAGCGATAGTGAAAACAGATTGTCCTCACTAGGTTGACCTATTGTTGAGCAGTAGGATACTTTAAGGGATCATTGACCTCCAGCAAGGGAATTTGAGTTTCTTTAGGACTACTAAATTCACAATGAAATTCTTGATAGTTTTACAACATTTTCATTCAAGAAAATTTTTCATATATATTTTAAATTATAAAAGATATGCTAAGATTACTAAAACAACTTAACCAAAAATCCTACTAACTTGTAATAACAAGCCTATTCCATATCCCTTGATTTACTCCTAATAAATCTCAATTTTAATAACTTACTCTTATTTAGTAATTAGCAACTATCATAAATATTACCAGCTCATCTTGATCCTCTCAAAATTTAGGCCATGTCAACTAACCTACCCCAAATTTCACTCTTGTCCTCAAGTGGGAAGTCTTGAAAACATAGCTTGAATTCTTCATAGCTCTTTAGGTAGTGGCAGCTAGTAAGGTGTTGAGCCAATAGATAAGGATTTGTTGAATCCCCTTGCACACTCTATGGTTGAGTGTGACATGTGGTATGGTTTGATGTTGACCTGTCTGGCACCGGGCTTAAGAGGAATTTGGTGATCCTACTCCCTCTTTAGTGAAAGTCTCTTATCAAAGAGTGGAGCAAAGTGGTCAAGTGGGCAACTTTGACTGCCTCATCAATATCAGCATCCTTACAAACAATGAAGGTGATTTTCCTCTAAACTTTAAAATCATGTGTTTCAAATTGCTTTTTTCCATCAAATCAAGAACTATTTTCCTTGTATCAATAGATCCTATGAAAGCTAGCTTTTCCACATCCATTTGAGGGGGGAGTGCCACATCAGCATTGCTGTAACTACGGATCATACATCTCAAGCACGAGCTCTTTCCTTCATTCCCGGTATTACTTGACCGGTTCATTTACATTGCTTGTATTGACCGAGTCATCTCCACCAATTTTCTCAATATTTGCTCCTTGCTGATTTTAAGGGTAGCAACCGCCCTTACGAGATGCTCCAAACGATGGCCATCTATTGTTGTCTCTGATGTCTAGTCGATATGTCCCTTAGCTTGGGAACTTGTCACAGGTTTATGGAGAAAATGTGAAAATGGATTAACCTTACAAGGTCAACCTATTGCTGAGCAGTAGGATATTTTGAGGGATCCTTGATCTTCGAGAAGGGAATTAGCGTCTCTTTAGGACTCCTAAATTCACAAAGGAGTTCATTTAACTGTCTTCTCATTCACGAAAATTGGTTATATATACTTTACATGCCCATATAAGGTATCCTAAGATTAAAAAAATAACTTAAACCAAAATCTTACTAACTTGTAATAACGAGCCTATTTCATATCCCTTTATTTACTCCTAATAAATTGCAACATTAATAACTTACTCCTATCTAGTAATTAGTAACTATCCTAAATATTACCAGGTCACATTGATCCTCTCAAAATTTAGTTCGTATCAGATTATTGTTGTTGAAGAAGATTTGATAACTCTTCAACTTTCAAAGTATTATTATTTTGGGATCAAATAGGAGTGGTTTTATAGTCTACTGCATACAGTTAGACTTAAGGTTGTTGCTGATATTTGTCGATTCCCTTTCTCTGTGGGAATGTTTTTTTTCTTGCTTGCAATCTGTCTCTTGATTTGAAAATGGATGTACAATTTCAAATATTTTCACTAAGTTAAAGTGCCAAATCTTGGCAAATATTGCTTGGAAGATAAGTGGTTATTGATAGTACTTATAAGTTAGGGGAAGTATGAGGCTTGGACAAATTTCAGACTTGACATATAGATAGTGTGGATCTTTTATGAAGCATATATCATGCTATGTGCTGCAGCTACAGACTTGTAAGACACTATCAAATGCCAAGCCATATTTGTGAGGCCAGAACAAAGTTGTTTTCTTGCCATATAATTTTGTTTTGGTGGCACTCGGCTGGCAGGAACAGTACATAATTTATAGGATGAGATTATTGCTGGCAGTCAGTTACCAAAAGGTGTAATTCTGAACTTAAGCACTTTGCTGCACAGACTGATAATTGTGTGGAGACTTGATTTCTATAATAAATTGGGTAACCTGAAAAACCCTAAGGTATTATCCATATGAAGAATCGTTGTGGATAGTACCTGGATGCATATATTCATCTTTAGTAAACTTTTCAGAGTACTTGTTTTTGTCTTGGCATTTGAAATAGTTCAATTGTGCTGTAGGCTACTGTTAAGAGAGAAGGATGAGGGTGCAAAACAGAATGAATGGTTACTTTGTCGAACTTTTAACTTGGAGTAGAACTTATATGTTTTTTTGGTTAGTAAAGGAAGAACATTTATAATTAATACAATATTGAATGAATGATACCGTTGTGTTCTTTGATGGCTTTCTCTCAAGCGAAAGTATATCTCACAAAGCTTCTGCTTGTTAATTTCTCTTGCTGCGGTAGTTATTTCTCTAACCACCGGTGTACATAAATTGGTTTAAACTGCAATCCAAGCCACATCAAAGCTATAGATTGCAGTGTTTCATCTGAGTCCTAATGCACGGTAGTCCAATTTGGCTATCTTACTGAACCAAATCACAAACCAAAAACTGTGTTCTTTATGCTGTCTGTTGCATATGCATACCCTCTACCCAGTACGCTTTTGAAGATACATAATGTCTAAGATAGATTCATAGCTATATAAAAAATATTAAATCGTAGTTTACAAAATTTTTATACTTTTCTTTTCGTATTGATGACCACTTTTCATTTATGCAACAGGCAACTCTAGCGGATTCTTTCTTGGCAGATCTTGATGAATTGTCAGACAATGAAGCTGATATTCTTGTGAGTACAGGTTCTTGTGGTACTTCTTCTGTTATTTTTCTTGCTGGGGCTGCCACTATAATTTACTATTGAGAAAGATGTGTGAGATGCCTGGAAATTCTTTTATGCTTGATGTTGGAGACCGTTTCACTTGCATGGAGAACACGTTAATGCTGAATATTGGAAGTCTAATTTGTGAAGTTGCACCTTTGAAACAAGAGAGAGATCACGGTAACAGATTTTCCTTTTCAAAATTTTTTGCTCACTATATGTGTTGTTCTCCTTTCTAGGAAGAGGAAGATGTGGATGCAGGAAATATGGAGGAGGATGTTGACGGTGAGTTGGCAGGCTTAGAATCTCTAAATTATGATGATCTCGATAGTGTTTCCAAGTTGCAAAAGACACAGCGTTATAATGACATAATGCAGGTTAGTTCATAAGTCTTGTATACATATCTATTGAACTGTGTACATAGTAATGAATTTATCATGAAAAGTTTTGTACTAAACTTTTACATAAATAGAAACTCCAATATACTGTACTCTATATATTGTTGTTCCTGAATTATGATTCTTTCCTTGTGTGTTTTGAGGATTTTGTTTCCATAAGGATTTCTAAGGGCATGCGATCTTAAAAGCCAGCCTTTGTGGTTTTCCTTTCATACTGCTTAGTTTTTGTTATAATCTGTTTCTTTCCGTAAGTTTCTCTGCCTGTTTACCCCTTTTGTTCCACGTCATGATTATATGAGCTGTATTGCGCAGAAAGTAGAAGATGCATTGCAAAAGGGTTCTGAGAACTCAGACCATGGAATTGTATTAGAAGATGATCCCGAATATCAACTCATTGTAGATTGCAATGCATTGTCCGTTGATATTGAGAATGAAATTATTATTATTCACAATTTCATCCGTGACAAATACCGTTTGAAATTTCCTGAGCTTGAATCACTTGTACATCACCCTATTGACTATGCTAGGGTTGTTAAAAGGATTGGTAACGAAATGGACTTGACCCTAGTTGATCTGGATGGCCTTCTGCCATCAGCTATCATTATGGTCGTCTCGGTTACTGCATCAACTACAAGTGGTAGGCCTCTTCCGGAGGATGTTCTAGGAAAGACTATTGAGGCATGTGATAGAGCTCTTGCTCTTGATTCAGCAAAGAAGAAAGTCCTTGATTTTGTTGAGAGTAGAATGATATATATTGCACCTAATCTTTCAGCTATTGTTGGAAGTGCTGTTGCTGCAAAGCTTATGGGTATAGCTGGAGGTTTGTCTGCATTAGCTAAGATGCCAGCATGTAATGTTCAACTTCTGGGTGCCAAGAGGAAGAATTTGGCTGGGTTTTCTACTGCAACATCTCAGGGTCGTGTAGGCTATCTTGAGCAGACAGAGATATTTCAGAGCACACCTCCTGCTCTGAGGATGCGTGCTTGTCGAGTCTTGGCTGCAAAATCCACTCTTGCAGCACGTGTGGATTCCACTAGGGGAGATCAAACAGGAAAGACTGGAAGGGCATTACGTGATGAGATACGGAAAAAAATAGAGAAGTGGCAAGAGCCACCACCTCCAAAGCTACCAAAGCCCCTTCCAGTTCCTGATTCTGATCCTAAAAAGAAAAGGGGTGGTCGCAGGCTAAGGAAGATGAAGGAAAGGTAGTTTTCATCTTACCTATGAGCAAGTTGGCATGCCTGATCCTTTGAACATATTTGTCATCATTTTGGCACTTCACTGATATTATTACGAACCCCCCCATCTTGCAGATATGCCGTAACAGACATGAGGAAGCTGGCCAATCGAATGCAGTTTGGTGTTCCTGAAGAAAGTTCTCTTGGTATAAGTCCCCCTTTCTCTCTGTGAATTATAATATGCAGCGAGTTCTATTTCATTTGAATTTTCACCATTCTGTCGCATTGTGATTCTGGCAACCATTATAGTATGGTCATCATTTTTAGGAACCCAATGTGATATTTTCTTTGCTTGATATATGGCATTGCGATGGCTGTATTTTCCTAACTTGTGCCATTTATGTGTTCCTTAACCACAGGTGATGGATTAGGGGAAGGATATGGGATGCTTGGTCAGGCTGGAAGTGGGAAGCTTCGAATATCCGCTGCTCAAAGCAAACTTGCTGTCAAAGTCGCCAAAAAGTGAGTTTTCCACTGCCTTTGCAAGATTTGTACTTGCGATCTCATTTTTTAATTTCTACTATTTCTTTGCTGTAGTCACTGTTGGACTGTTTACTATAGTATGAGGGCGCCTGCAATCATAATTCTCGACGATGCTGTTCTGACGATGGTTGTTGCTTTATTTAGATTCAAAGAAAAGCAATATGGAAGTAGTGGAGCTACATCAGGACTGACTTCAAGTTTAGCTTTTACACCCGTGCAGGTCTCTCCCATGACTTCCCTCTGCCTTGAGCAAACCCTTTTTGTTTTTTATATCATGCTATGTTGAAGTAGCCTGCATTCTGCCATTGGATATACCGTAAATTAAAATAAAAATAAAATAACTTAAAATAAAATGTAAGAGGAACCCCAAACAAATATCTTTGCTTAGGAGCAACATGTAGTAGATGTCATCACCTTTCCCGTCCATTGGAGGAACCCTGACAGCAACATCTCCTGTTGTAGATGTGCCATTCACGTTGGAATTGCTTGCCAAGATGTTAGGGTTTTTTATTCCTTCATACCCCAAACAGTGAAGGCTTCATCTCGATAACTTGGACATTAAAGATTATGACGAGTTAAAATGTGTTGCACTCATCTTATAATTTTAGTCGTCAAAGCTATCAAGATAAAACATCTGCCACTGAAAGCATGAGAGGACTCTAATCTCTCTCCCGTCAAGCCTTAATTACCAAACACTTTAAGAAATCATGCATACATGCAAGACCCGAGTGTTGTCGTTGCTATCGTTCTTGAATTCGATGGTGGGTAGAGGCTGTTATAATATTATAATGTGTCATGTTCTCAGCAGTTGGAAATTCTCGTGTATCTTTGTTTCCTCAGGGAATTGAGCTTACAAATCCACAGGCTCATGCGCATCAGCTAGGGACTGGAACCCAAAGCACCTACTTCTCTGAAACAGGTACCTTTTCAAAGATCAAGCGAAATTAATATTTGGAAATGGCTAAGAAGACAGAATCACGACCTTCTAATCAAAGCACAATGTTTGATGATTGGCCTGCCAATTAGGCCTCTTTATGTTTTTTATTTTAAGGCTGTGTTTGGGTTGCTACGCAGCTGATCTTGCCATTTGCTTATCACAAATAGAAGTGTCTGGCTGGCTGACACCCTTTTTTATGCATTTCGAAACTCACGGGCCCATATGCTTATCCATCCATTTATTTCTGTATAAATCCATTAATTTAGATAAATATAAAAATACGATTTTCATAGCTGTGCTGGGATTTTCTAGGACGGTGTAGCCTCTGCACCACGTCATCTTAAAATTGTTCCAAAATAAAAAAGAAAATCTAATCTCAACGTTTTATTATTTATTTTTTCTCTAAGTTTTTAATTCCAGTGCTAACTGTAATTTATACAGTAAAAATTTTTCTATTCTGATATTAATGGATGTGGATATGATGTAACAAAAATTTAGTCTTAATTTAGTTCTTCTTTAGTATCTTTAAGAGGGTGGTTCTGTTATAATATTCTAATTTCACGCAATTTAAAATTCAGTTTATATAAAAAAATTAAACAAATAGAAATATTACATTCTGTTTAATTCGGTGACATCCCAGACGGTATATATCTATTAAATTCATACTGTACATATGCATAATCACATTCATTTTATGTTTTCCTAAGCTTATATTTTTCTATCCATATTAATAAAGGAAGAGCAAGATATAAGATCTTATTTATCTAACAATATTAATAAACTTAGAACATATTGAATAATATAAGATCTTATTTATCTAACGGAGATAAATTTGTCACCAAGGGCGTTCCCAAGCAATTCCATCAAAAAAAAAAAAAAATGGTTTATTAAAATATTAAGATTTAAAAAATATGCAAGCAAATACTCATAATTATACTTTGAAAGAAAAAAAAATGTGTATAGATAAATGATGGGGCAACTGCCGTTGATTGTGCCCCATGGGGAGGTCAGCTGAAGTGTTGAGCTACAATTGGTACGACCGATTTTGGTAACGGGCATGATACTC
>JAOVVI020019297.1:0-10146 GCA_028571085.2 Nepenthes alata
TCAATCCACAAATATTCATTAATCTACCATCACAATAATATATATTCAAGTGAAAATGTGATATGATGTTTTATTGAAGTGTGTTGGAGTAAACTTTCATAGACGACGCCATGTTAGGTTTTAATATCGGACTATTTTCTATATGACATATTGTCTATTTTGAAAAAAAAATGTATAGAATACATCCAATTACTCTTTCCCATCCCTGCATATTTTTTTCCTTGAAATGCACCCCAATGAAGGAGAGAATACTTCTAAGTTATAAATAATTTAATTAATTTAAAATAATCCATCCTAACAACGATATAATTAGATAAGTGGTGCCAAAATTATCAGAAATATGTTAATTTTACTTATAAATGAGAACAGCAATGATAAATTAGCTAATTTAATAAAATATCGTTAACAGATAGGTGTAAAAAGAGTAATTACGTAAAAGAATTTACCTGTTGATTATTAAAACAAGAATATATATTTCTTATTAGGTATAACAACTCTGGTTCCAATCCTTTAACACCAAAAACTAATAGATTACTGAAGGTAAAAGAAATAAATATGGAAATATCGCAAAAAAAAAAAAAAGACAACTTTTTTTAATTTATCAATTTTATTCTAATCAGTATTTCTAAATTTTATCATGTATTTACTTTTCTTACAATATTATCATAAGTAGATTTTATGTTAGATAGACTATATTTTTAAGTTATACGATGCATTACATGATAATAAAAATAAAAAGAATTACTAAAAAATAGAGTATGAATTTGTAATAGAATTTCTAAGTAATTAAAAGTTACTGAAGTAACAATGTTTCTATGTATAATTACAATCTATGATGGAGACGGGATAAAAATTTACAATGCAATTTAAAAACTAGAAATAAAAACAAAAAAAATAAATTGAAAATAGTTAATAGTATTTGTATTTATTAAAAAAAAAGGACTAACAATAACATAAATATAGATGCGTATAGAATAATATCGATTGAGTTAAGCACAATAAACGTATTGAGTAACCCTTAATCGATTCAAATTTCAAACAAAAATTCAACATTGGAAACCAAATATAATATTTGAATAAAATTTTATATCATGATCTGACAATTTTAAGTTATATAACATTTTTTTTTTGATTGATCCAAGGCATATAATAAAAAATAATTTAACAATAATAAACACAAAATCAATTGTAAAATAAATATATAATTAGCAAATTATTTTTATATCATATTCTGGATGATATGGAAGACATATAACGCTCTACATGCCGTTAAAACCAAAAGAACCAATAATACCAGGCCAAGTCGAAACTAATAATTATATATTATAATTTAAAAATTCTTTTATTTAAATATGTTACCAATTAAAAAAATATATACTCAAATCTAATTGTTTAAACTAAGAAAACCTAAATAACGAATGACAATTTAATATATATACAGTTTAATTATAGTTTTGATTTTTATTCAAATCTCATTCTTAATTTATTTACGGTTTAAAATTTTAAATCGAGTCAGGCTAATTCAAACCACATATATACATAAATATTTATATTTATATATGTCAAATGTAACTTTCAAATATAAATAAAAATATCTTGGTCATAATCAAACAGCCACGCAATTTAATAATTTAAATAATTTATCTCAACTAATAATTTAATAAAACTTAATAAAAATATTTTATTTGATTACATATTATATTCTAATATGTGCCAAACGCATTAGTCTTCGTCCCTAGTTGGAATCACATCGTAGTGGCAGTAATATTTTATACGAAGATGTAATACTTACTCCTCGTGTAGATCCAATCGTGTAATATTTATCTCCTCTTTATTATTAGTAATATAAATCCAAGAACACTTTCCACGAAACAACTAAAACCCACACACATAATACTTAAAGAAAAAGAATGAATAAAAAAGTGCCAAATTGCAACGGATATGCTGGACGAATTTGATTTATTAAAAAGCAGTAATATGAAAGTAATCTTTGCGACAAATTTGGTGGAAACTCAGCCTTAAGGTCAAATTTGTTTTGTGGTCATTTTTTATTTGTTTTGTAGTCATTTTTTATTTGTTTTGTAGTCATTTTTTATTTGTTTTGTAGTCATTTTTTATTTCCTAATCAAACAATATTTAGATGTCATTCACGATAATCATTTGATTAGCCATTCAACACCAACTCGGATTTAGGGGTGACTTTGCAAGAACGACAACTAAATTTTTATAAGTTTTTTTAGCTACTGAAATTTTACACTACATTTAATATCCTTATAATTATTTAACAGGTTAACATTCAAATATTTTTAATTTTATAAAATAATTAGCGCACCGTTTAATTTTAAATAAGTAATTTATATTATAAAAAATATTTTAAATAAAAATAGACCTAGTCATGCTACTTAAAGCTTTTGTGACAGTGGGATTTGTTTACCAGGTCATGGTCGAATTAGTTATCAATTCCTGGTAGGTATTACTTTGATTTGGATTTTAAATGATCATTCAATTAGATAAGCATTGTATCTGCTTAGATATGGATGGCGTCGGTTATATTTCGATTCTTTTAGATTAAATCTATACTGGGCTGTATTTTGATTATTTGGTCTAGTCGAATGTAGACTTTTGGATATGTATAAATAATTGGATCAATATATTTGATGAATATATATATGTTTATGGTTTTGTCCCTCCTTTACGACTGTTTGGAGTAAGAATATTTATATTGTTCAGACTGTTGTCCGATGAAATCTTATGATGAGTTCTGGGTCTAATTATTATTATTATTTGAATGTCAAATTTTATGGTCTATTTATTTATATTACATTCAAATTTAAAATTTATTTATATTATTTGAGATTTATTAATTTATTATTTAAATCTAATTTGATTCGAGTTCGTGACATTGATTCTTGTAAGTCTGCTTCTTTCATTACGAGAGAATCATATGTTTATCTATTTAGTATCCATTTTATAGCAAAATAGCAAAACAAATCCCTAATTTCATCTTTTTTTCTATAATAATATTCTCAATTATTATTATTATTATTCTATACAATTATTATGGTATATAAATTTACTATGACTAAATTTATCATATTTTACTATATGTGATATACGTAAGAAATAAGAAAATTCTAGATAAACTTATGGTTTCATTTCTTTTATAAGATTTTAGATTTTGTTTTCTTTTGTATTATATATGTATTAGAAACTTATCAAAAATATGGTCATTTTCGGCCTAAAATTTACCTAGTGTGAAACATATGCTAAAATAATAAACAAAGTTGATACATAAAACTCTGGACTTAAACAAAATTCTGAGCAATGTATTATCAATTTAGGCAATATATTATCAATTTTATGTAAAAAATTATTTGTATGATTCAAGTCTATAACTATTAGATCCTACGTCTATAATTCTAATATTGTGTTAAAATTTTTATAATAGTTTTAGTATAAAAATTGAAGAAAATCAAGATTTACTATACATTTTTATAAAAGAAGAATAGATAATATTGTTTTATATCTCTGTCCCGTTTTTTGTTGCTAAACCTAGTACACAACGGTGCGTGCAATTAATCAATTTGGTTAAATTGATGGACCTAAAAATTTTTATTATAATTATTATTTTTGATAAGAAAAAAGAAGAGAAAAGATAAATGGATCCATCAATTAACAAAGTGAGGCATTGACGATCCATGGCAGGCGTGCTGAAACTGAGGGTGCCAGGTGCAGATGCAAGGCCGGAACTCACGGTGGCCGCCCAGTCGGTCGGAAAAAGAGGCGATGGTCCGTCGGTCCTTGATGAAATAATATATAATATACCTTACGATGCGAACAAGGATTGCGAAAAGAAGTACCAGCCGGAGTCTAAAATCAAAACTTGTGCCGAAGGGACCTATTATTATAACTAGATAAATATGCATAAGACGATCAGAAATTCAACTATAAATACGCTAATCAGGTGTGCTGGCTAGCTAGCTTGTGCAAATATTTATTGATGGTGAATAAAAGCTAGCTTTATTCTACTGTAATTTAAATTTACGGTGTTTAAAATATAAAATTAGTCTTTTTGTATTATTGTTGAAAAATACTGTTTAATGCAATGTAAAGCTAGCTTTATAAATGATATTGTAAAAAACATTCACATTCCATGGTATTGTGCCTATCCCTGTAAAAAAATACTCAACTCGCTCAGGATTTGGAAGATCATTTACTGCTCTACTTTATTACCTCCTGTCTTAGGCTCGCTATTAGTCTACATGTTGGATAGTCACCCATCACACAACTCATAAACCTAACATGTAATAAATTTCAGAAGATAAAGTTAAAACACTTGATCTTTTCCTCTATACTTTGAAATACATCTCATGGTGAGTGAGATTTCTACTCATTGGAATCACCTCTAGGGTTCTTCGTACCTGGATAGTACTAGGACCCTTGTGCCCCGATCCTTGATCAAATAAAGGTTCTTGCTTCAAGCCCGCCCTATGACTTATAACTCAAAATGAGCCTTGCAACGAGACGTAGATATTTTCTATGCTGCAGTTCCCCCTAATTTATTCCCAAGTTGGGTTAGAGGAATATCTAAGTAATTGCCTTCGTGGATCTAAATGCGCTCATAAGGTTTGAATCAGTGAGATATCCGAAAGGTCGGCCATATGTACACTGGGGGACAAGGCCCATGCCTCAATGTGCTTAAAAGTTAGTACCTTTGTACCTCACTCAGGCTTGTGTAGTGGTGTAGGTAGACAAGGTAGTTAAAGTATGACCCACTTATTTCATTCATTTAGCTCATATAGTTCTTACTTTCAAGGCTCATGCGGGCTCCTTATTTCCGCTTAGTTTTGTAGGGGATGGGGATCTAAGGGTGGGGGTAGCTCCTTGGAGGTAAAGTATAAACTAGTTTTAAAACATGGTCCTATAAATCTAGAACAATATCATGATGGTAAATAAATTGGTATGAAAAATTATATTATTTATTTCCTTTGACTTGTTGGAAAATTATTTTAAGCTCTAACCTTTCGGTAATACTTATTTTATAATTATAATACATTAAATTATTTTCAAAAATCAATACTAAGAGTAATAAAATTCAAAAAAAAAAACTACTTCAATGTAAGAATTTTTTATTGAACAATGCTCGATCTATGAATATTTTCTTAAAAATTTCCTTTTTTTCGGAATCAGAGATAGCATAGGAAGTTATTTATTTTAATAGACCTGATTAATATCAAATTTAGACTAGATATGAATTAAATTTATGTAAAAATTTATAATCATTAAAGGAACGGTATTAGACACAGCCTATCACTTGGGCTAAAAAATATTATTATGACTGTCCATAATTTAAATTGGACTGATATATGAATACTTTTTTATTTTTAAGTATTTTATTTCTATATTAACATAAAAATATCAAAAAATATCAAATATTTAAAAATTATAATAATTAGATTAACCTATTAATTAAGTAAATATTTAAATAATCTTTCTATATATTATTAATTATTCACAAATATAATTTATTAAAATATTTTTTAACTTAGTATTTATTTAAAATAAAATAAAATATATATTTTTTCTAAAATAGTACATAATCTGATCCAAAATAGATTGAATTAATTATTTTTATCCATAATTATACTTGGCCTAAATATTAATCGGGGCAAATTTTTTTATCAATATTAATTTAAAAATTTTATAAAATTTTAAATTGATCTAATCGGATCACTTTGACAATTGAGTTCTAATTGTAGACTACATTAAATATATAAAAATAATTATAATAGAGTTTTTTTATTTGTATTAACAGCTATTATAAAAGCTTCGACTAAATCTATTGGTGAATTTTGAACATGAATAATAATTAATAGATGGAGTAGAGGTCCCGGGAACAAGTTACATCATCTGTTCTCAATAGAATTTAATAAAATCTGAATGAATTAAATGCTGCAATCAACATGCATGGTATGAATATCTTAAATTAGTATATAAAATATCACAAGAATTTTGTTATATGGGATCAATATTTCCATTATGTAAGAGACAATCTATTAAAATAATTAAAGTCATGACTTTTAATCGAGATTGGATTCATAGAAGAATAATTGCTACTCTATTCAGTTAATAAATCATATATACTAAAGGTCTTTTGATTTCTATTTATCACAACAAGATTAAGGTTGATAAAGGAGATTCCATTTATCTCCTAATCAAAGACAAAGCATATTAATTGTCTTACCACCCAAAAAAAAGAAAAGCATAGTGTGTATATAAATATACACCCTCATAGGCTTAAATGTATAGTCAATTACCAACTCAAAGGCACAAAATGAAATGAGTGAATCTGAAACCGTTGAGCCATGGTAACCCAATTGTTCAAGATAAATATTTTGGTGGTTCTTTTGTTTGTTATACCAGGTAATTTAAAACACTATCAATTTTAATTTGTACTATAATCAAATAAAACTTTTATGTAAAATTTAAGTTTTAGAACTCTTAAACAGTAATTTTTTAGTTTAGTTTTATCTTAAAATTTAAATTAAAAATTTTATTTATATTCTTCTTAATCAGGTCAACTCTGAATTCACTTAATAATTTTTAATCTGTTTATTATAAAATTAGGCAATAATATTGATAGTTTATTTTTCAGGGTTTACATTAATCTTGATTATAATAACTATAAAAATCAACCCCTTTTTTTATTAAAAAGAGAAGAAAAAAGAAGTCAATAATAATCTTCCACCTAAAACCCTCATTTTGCAGCGATGATTGATAGGGTTGAGGTTTTGGGTCATACCATAAATCAATTGAAAAATCACCGTCTCCCTATTGTTGGGATATGTCACTCCCTTATAGATGATTCAATAAATTAGTTTATCATCAGGGTACATTAGCCAGTCAACGAATGTTGACCTGCTGGAAGGCAAAGACGGTCAATGGAGTTGACAGATGGACGGCCAGCTGAATCCGGTCAACAGGAGGTTGACCGTCTGAGGGCTACAGGAGTGCTGTAAGATGGCGGGTGGGTAGCAGGACGATTAACGAAAGACTGACCGGCTGGCTGTGGAGGACGGTCAAGTTCTTTGGATGGCTGTAAAGGACGGTCAACAGGGAGGTTGATCGGATGGCACTGAAGACGGTCAACGAGAAGTTGACCGGCTGAGCAACTAGGCATTGGAGACTATGAAAAGTGGCAGCTGGCAGTGGACAGATGTCTTTCCAGGATTTGTCGACATGATGGCAGTTGGGCTGCAGAGCACGCGTCTACACAGTGCAGAGCATGCGTCGTTTGCAGGGCATGGGCCTGCAGGAAGCTCAAAAATTGATGAAGACATGGCACCTATTATCTGCAAGATGACCAATTGGGCAGATGGGATTAGGTGGAGCCAGGACGTCCATATATGAGCACCCGGAGCTTCTGGAGGAAGGCGAAAAGGCTCTCGACCGGTGTGGTCTAGAGTGTGGCCCAGAGGGGCCCTGACCGGTGTGGTCAAGAGCGGTGCCCAGAGTGGTGACCGGGCTGGTGTGAGAGACAACACGAGGGGCGCTATGCGCCGGCCGCTGTGTGCAGGGGTAAAACGGTGGGCTGTCGTTTTACGAACACTTGTAAAATGAGAGAGCAGAGAGCACCACATGGAGGAGAAAAAGAGTGGAAGAAAGAGATGGCAGTGAGTGAAATACAAAGAGTGAGGCTTTGTATTCTCGTGCTCTGTTCTTCGTTTTCGCCTCTAAGGCTTGTGTCACCAGGGTGGTTGCTGTACTTTGTTTCTGGGTTTGTGTAACCATTTTATATAGTGGATTTATTGGTGGACTTTGTGCCCCGTGATTTTTCCTCTTCGGTTTCAGAAGGGGTTTTCACGTAAAAAAGTTGTATATCTCTTGTTTCTTGTTCCTACTAAATGGTGGCTGTCGATGACGGGGGGTCAAATTTTTCGCTGCTGTTGGATTTGGTGGATCCGGGTCTTTCGACCCCAACAAGTGGTATCAGAGACGGTTAAGTCTCTGCTGATACCAACAAGTGGTATCAGAGATGGTTGAGATCGACCCAGGTCTGGAAAGGGCTGCTTGCGGAGGGTGCTAACTGGAAAGGACTACTTGCGGAGGTGCTGACCTACTGCCGGAGTGGAGTGAAGCGTCGCAAGTGGAAGCCGCCGAGTGAAGTGCCGCAGAAGTGGAGCCGCCGAGGTCTGTGGCGGTTGAAGCGTATTTGGTGTCATCGTGGAGGAGTTTGTCATTTAGTGTGGAACCGGATGAAACGGTAAAAAGCACAGCGGAGTCAGCAGGGCCAAGGACAGAGCTGTGCAGAGCCAAGAGCGGAGCTGTGTAGGGCCAAGGGTGGAGGCAGCAGGGCCAATGGCGGAAGGCCAAGGGCGGAGCTGAGCAGGACCAACAGCGGAACCAGCAGGGCCAACGGCAGAGCCAGCAGGGTCAACGGCGGAGTTGAGGTGGCGAAGGCAAGGCAGAATGATTCGACTGCGAGGAAGAAACTGAAGGGGAGTTGGAGTACTCCAAGTTCAGTAGGGCGGAAAAAGGCATCATTTTGTAGAGGCCAACGCTGGATTCCCAGTTGAGTGGAAGCTGTCGGAAGGCAGGTGATGACGGTCGCCGGGTAGAGGCGAATGTATCCCCCACAAGGTCGTGAGGGAAAGTTTGTTGGGATAGGTCACTCCCTTGTGGGTGATTCAACAAATTAGTTTGTCATCGGGGTGCATTAGCCAGTCAACAAATGTTGACCGACTAGAAGGCAAAGACGATCAATGGAGTTTGACCGACGGACGACCAGCTGAATCCGGTCAACAGGAGGTTAACCATCTGAGGGCTACAGGAGTGCTGCAGGATGGCGGACGGGTAGCAGGACGGTCAACGGGAGATTGACCGGCTGGCTGTGGAGGACGGTCAAGTTCTTCGGATGGCTGTGAAGGACGGTTAACATGGAGGTTGACCGGATTGGACTGAAGACGGTCAATGAGAAGTTGACCGGCTGAGCAACTGGGCATTGGAGACTATGAAAAGTGGCAGCTGACAGTGGACAGATGTCTTTCCAGGATTGGTCGACAGGAGGGCAGTTGGGCTGCAGAGCACGCGTCTGCACAGTGCATAGCACGCGTCTGCGCAGTGCATAGCATACGCCGTCTACAGGGCATGGGCCTGCAGAAAGCTCGAAAATTGGTGAAGACGTGGCACCTATTATCTGCAAGATGACCAGCTGGGCAGATAGGATTAGGTAGAACCAAGACGTCTATATATGAGCACCAGGAGCTTCAGGAGGAGATAGGCAAAAAGACTCTCGACCGGTGTGGTCCAGAAACAGATATAAGAAAATTTTATAATATTAAATGTGTATATAAAATATTAAAATAATTATATTATTTTACAATTTTAAAAAATAGAAATAAATATCAGAAACAGATATTGATCAATGTTTGAAGTTCTTTTCTCATAAAACATGAAAACGATTTCTCTCTATTCATCTTTATCTTTCTTCCATCATGAGATGATATAGAATTTGTAAAAAAAATATATTGGTTAGTTTTTCTAGAGGGCACAAATAAATTCAGATATCATCGGAAAGTTTAAAACCCTTTCACAAAACAAATCTAAAAAGTCAGCCACTTATCTGAAAAAGTTGACAGATATTATCATCTACTAATAACGGTAATTCTTTCGTTTATAGAGTAGAAAGTGGGTCAATCCCTTAGTTATACAAATTCCTTCTTTCTATAAAAATTGAGCTAATTAAAAAAAATTAATAAAATATAAGAAAATCATATAAGATCGTAATATTCAATCATTTCAATAAATTATTAAATATGTATCATGCTATGTGATATAATTTTTGCACATTTCCTTTTGGTTCGGAACTATTAAATTTAAATTCAATGACCATGTGAATTATTTTTTAAAAAAATCAACTTTTAAGAAAGTTTTTTTAGAAGAAAAAAAAATACATGAACTGTTAAATTTATATCCAACGACCTCAAACGTGAAGCAAAGAAGTTGTGTCTGGATAGTAAAATGTGACCCCTATCTACTAGACCTAGTTGTATTCAAGATATTTATCCACTTTCAACATGATTAAATAATTTCAATGATAATTAATTCCATTTTACCAAATAAGTTTGTACAATCAAGCAAATATTT
>JAOVVI020019299.1:0-10146 GCA_028571085.2 Nepenthes alata
ATCCACTTCGCTCCCTGATTGATCTTAAAGATCCCTCTCACCATTGACATCGTCAACAACCTCGAATGTTAACGAAGGAAAATACAAAGGGAGCACAGGTACCGGATATCGTTGGCATGAAACTGAGCGATGGAACCTAAAGCATCCGAAAAATTGACATCAACTTATTAGGGATTGGAAGGCAGAACCCACTCCTCAAATGGGCTTTGTATATGGCCACGAAGCCCATGGGCGGCAAGAAAGCTCTGTCGTCCTTCCCTGGAACGCGAAAAGCGATCTCTTGTGGAATGTTGTACTCAACGTACAAGACTTTCACGTCATTTTCTCTCAAGACGGAGGCGATGTCGACGACGGAAGTCATGATCAGAGCTAGGGTTTTTCTACTTCTCAAACGGAATAAGGAAGACGAAGAAATAAGTCGTAGGAAATTCAAAATGAAATAAGCAGGCGGTTTAAAAATCCATGTGAACACGAAACCATCTCAAAAGCCCGTGACATGATTACCGCCATGTGGCGTTTTCCTAAAAGAAGGCTGTCAAATCAGATCCTCCGGCTCATTAAATACCGGGATCTTGAACGTACCGCATAGAGACTCATGGCGCCCTTTTCTGACAGGACAACTAATGACCAACGCTTCCTTCTCTAAGTTGCCCGGAAACTTTCCAGGAGCAGTCAACGAATCCGATCAACATTTTGGAAGTACTCAAGGCTCCTCTTCGGATGGGCAATGACTCCGCCAGTAAAAATGAGCGCGTCCCATCATAAACATGCCGGAAGCCAGAATCCTGACTACCGGCATGGGGAGCTAGTGATGGGTTGGCCCATAACTGGCAAGCCCAATAAGAAAAATGGCCCAATGTCCATAAAGGCCCAGACGCGCGTTAGACGGTCAACACTAGCGTTGACCGCCCGGCACACCAACCAAACGACCAACGCGCTCCTAAAAGACGGTCAACATTTTTGTTGACCGGAAGTACTGTAGCAGCAGGCAGCAAAAAGATATAAAACCTAATACGGGCCAGGTCCAGTTTGGCAGGCGTTCCCGTACACAAAAAATAACGGTCCTTTCCCTGATTTCACGCTTTCATTGAAGTCAATCTCCTCTAAAGATGGCATCAACGGATTCAACGCCCTCCCCATGAGAAAGGCGTCAGATTCTCTCTCCTTGCCAACGATGGAGTCTAACGGTAACAAAAACACAAAAGGAAGGTAGATAATCTCGAGATCCGTTGCGCGCTTAAAAAAAATGATCCCATCTAATCACGCCAGTCAAGCCTTCCTACTCAATCAAGGCCGCCTAACACCAGGCAAGGGATCACGCCTTCCTAGCCAAAGAAGGCGCACTCCCCACCGTCTATATAACCCCAGAGTCTCCACTCTGGAAGGACACAATCTGAATCATGAACGCAGACGCAAAATACAACGCAGTGCTTAAACATAATTTCTCTCAATCACTTACTTTACCAATCTCACCAAAAGCATTCAGATTCCAGAGACTCCTCCCGCTCCCTGAGAACCGTCCTCCTAAACTTTCTCGCTTTCAGGACGCAACTCCCACTCGTTCCTTGTGAACATCGAGTCGGAAAACCATATTCTCAACGAGTCACGGGAACATCTCTATATCTACTGGCCAACACTCCCACCAATCCTATTCTCGCTCTCTTTCTTTTTACTTATCAGTCCACCTTCTTAGAAGTTCGAAGGCTTGTTACTGACTTGAACGTCGGAGTATGTTCTGTGGGACAACATCCCACCGGCACCTGACCTCTTGTTTACTGTAGTGATGTGCGGGATTCAGACTCGGTGAACGGATTCAAATCCAAACAGTCAGACGAATCCGAATTTATTCGAAATTGAATCCAGGTACGCATCATTAAGTAATCTTAAGATGATAATTTTTAGTTATTTTTAAAGTATTTTTAATGATATAATATTGTGTTTGTTTATTTAATTAATATATTTATATAAAAATAAATTAATAAATAAATATAATATTAAGATAAAATTACTCCTCAAAATTAATCAAATTAATTAGTGACTATCTATCACTATCCCGTACTTAAAATACAACCGCACAATTAATTTGGAGTTCTCTTTTTAAATAAATATACATATCAAAAGAAGTAATTAGTAATTTCTTTTCATTCCAAAAGAGCTTTTATTATATTTTTATTCTAGATGAACCTTGACATAATTTTACTTTTATTTTATTACAGTATAAAATTTATAAATTTAAATCATATTCATATATTATAGGAGAAATAATGTAGTACATCTAAATTCCTTGAATTTTACAAAGAAAACCTCGTAGCCTTTTTTTTCTTAGTAACTTTAGAAATAAATAGGTTGATTCACCTTCAATGCAAGTCATCTTCTGCAACCATCAAGACATGGAAGATAAGTGATAACAAATGAATGCCAGAATTATTATTTTGAAATTTAAAGTACTAATAACCAGTGAATAAAAAAAATTCAAATTCACAAAAAAATAAATCTTCAGAAGTAAACACCTGTCTTCAGAATTCATTTTCATGGAAATCAAAACCCACCAAATCCGGATTCTCCAGAGCTGATTACAGGTGGTCGTTTAATCCCACCAAAATAAAGTAAAAAAAAAAAAACAAATCCTTAGCCGAAGCACTGATCTCCGGGGAGAGGCCCAGGAATTGATCCTTTATCAAAAAACTGCAACCCAAAGACGACGACAATGGCGAGCAAGGACAAGTAAGACAGTCCTTCAACGGCGCCCAACAACCCTAACGGTCCGCTGGGCAGACCAGACCCGGTCTTCGCCTTCGTGTACAGCGACCAACCCACAATACCCACCACCACCAGGTAGCTGACCCCCTCCACTGCACCGATGGACCCTCCAGGCCCCGGCGGCAGCCCGCAGCCGGTGGTTTTCAGGGTGTACAGAGACCATCCGATCACCAGAGGGGAGACTAGGCCACCGGCAATGGCTAGCTTCTGCGCCGCGCCGTTACCGGCGTTGTCACTGGATTTTGCCATGGAAAGCAGCCTTAGCGGTGAATATCGTGGCGTGTTTCTTTTGAAGCGGAGTAAATGGTGGTTTGTGGAGGTGTTATGATGGTTGAGGGAGGTCAGAAAGGTGGGTGGCGGAAGAGGGTAGGAGAAGAGCGTTCTGGTGGCCGCCATGAGAGGATCGGAGGGATTAATTAGCTTTGAATTGTTGTAAACTGGCTTTCTGGCGGTGGATACGAGGGGAGACTGAAGGTCGGAAGCTCAACCTTATCCACACATGAGGGATCGTTTGATGTGTCCAGCTTATTAATTCAACGGCTCACGTATATTTTTTGAAAGATAACAAAAAATATAATAATAGTTATTTTTTATAATATTAGTAATTTGATATCTTAATATTTAAAAAACTTTAAAAAAAAATTTTTTATAGATTTTAGAAAATTTAATTATGGTTAAAAATTCAACAATCTCTCTAGTTTTTACTCAATAATGATTCGTCCTATTTTTAAATTTTTTAAATAAAAAAAGATATTAAAAAAACTATATTTTGAATGAAGATGCTACTTTCACCCCATTTGGACCTAGTATTATTAATAAAATTAATAAAATAAAAGTGATCTATATTAACTCTGAATCCATGCATCCCTAGATCAAATAAAAAATCAAAAGCACCCATTGTTAAATCATTTAAAAGAATTATCCATAAATTATTGAGATGTTATTAATAACATAATTTTAGTCGATTTACAATCAAATTTCCTAAATTAAATAATAAAAATTTTACTACGTGGTAAAAGAGGATGCAATGATTTGGCTAAGGAAAAGATAAAAGTTAACTTGGTAAACAAAAGGGACTTCAACAAAGAGAAACAGAATCTTTTAATGGGGTGTTTATACTTTTAAAAGAAAATTTGATTTAATTATTTTTAATTATAATTATTTGATTATATTGGATGACTGAGATTTTTCTTTATCAAAAAAAAATTTAAGAAAGCAATATAATCATTTAATTATGATGTGTCCTGGATCTAAGTTTAAACAGATTCGGGTCAGATAGTCCGTTGGATTTCGGTTTTCATTCGCTGAGTTTTGGATCCTACACACTATAATTTTAAATAAGCGGTCAGGTGATGGCGGGATGTGATCCCACCAAAAATACTCCAATACTCAAGTCAGTAATCAATTTTCTGAAAATAAGAAGATGGATGCAGAAGATACAGTATGAATGCTGATTGGTGTTTGCGGATAGGCGAGTGCACTCATAAAGAGTGTGGCTTTGTTGTTGCTCGTGATAAGCAGCTTCTCTAAGTATTGAGTTCGTATGGAACTAGTAGTAGAGAGAGAGCGTAGGGTGCTCGAAAGAGTTGGAGAGCTTCTAAAAGCTTAAGTATGCTTGAGGGTGTTCAGAGGGAGAGAGAAGGCGTTTAGAGGGTGATTTCGACCGTGCCTTTGGAGGGAGTTTCCAAACCCGAGCATGCCTTTGGAGGGAGTTTCCAAACCCTTTTATAGCCATGGCCCCTTGGCTGCCTTCCTTATGCAATGGGCTAGATGCCCGCGCTCTGTTGGAGGTCATTGTCTTTCTAGCATTGGCATGATCGTCGTCTATGACGATAACGGTTAACGAGGCTGATCTCCTTCCTTTTATGTTTTATAACCGTTAGGGTTTTTAACAGACCGCGCGTGAATTTTGGCGCCTTCCTCCTAGGATGAGCTTTGATTCTGGAGGTGACCGTTACAATGGAACTTTCCTTCTTTGGAGAAATGGAAAATTAGGGCAGACAACCATTGTGACTTGAAGACGGACGTATGGACCAATCTGGAAAAGGGCCGCACTCATCCTGGGTCATACCCGGCCTACTTTCCGCTTCTCCGTTCAATGGCACTGTTGACCATCCTGGGCTTAGAGGGGCCTATGCTGATCTTGAGCCTCTGTCAGCCCATTTGCTTCTTGTTTGGTCAATAGCAACGTTGACTGTCCATGTAGAAATGGGTCGTTGAAGATTTCGGCCACTTCTTCCTTTAGGCAAACCTGCTACTGGCGTCCCCATCACTAGCCCCCCATGCTAGTGGCCTAGGACTCAAACTTTTAGCATGTTTACGATAGGACACGTCTGGCTGCATAACTTGAGACAAGCTGATGAGGAAACTAGCAGTGACTCTTGGTCTGTTGACTGCGTTGCTTGTCCGTTGACCGTAGCACCAAATCCAGAGAATAAAGTTGGAGGAAACGTTAACCGAATTCTTTGACCATCCTAGTCTGAATCCGGAGAACTGAGCCGGATGGAGAGCGCTGACCAGATTCGTTCATCGTCCCGATCTAAATCAGGAGAACTCACTGAAGAGAGCGTTGACCGGATTCGTTGACCATCCCGATCTGAATCCAAAGAACTTGCTGAAGAGAGCATTGTCGAATTCATTTACCATCCCAATCTGAATCCTGAGAACTTGTTGAAAAGAACGTTAATCGGATTCATTGATCGTCCCAATCTGAATTCGGGAAACTTGTTGAAGAGAGTATTGACCGAATTCATTGACCGTCCCAATCTAAATATGGGGTACTTGCTAAAAGGAGCGTTAACCGGATTCATTGACCATCCCAGTTTGAATCCGGGGAACCTACTTAAAAGAGTGTTGACCGGACTCATTGACCATCCCAGTCTTAATCCGAAAAACTTGCATGGATTGAAACGACGCGCTTGTTGTGCCGCCGGACTACCAGACGAAAGGTTTTCCACGTGTCATCATATATTGAATTTGAGATCCTGGTAATTAATTTGCCAGAAGATCTGATTCAACTGCGATCCTTTTCGGAAGCGACACATCTCCATCATGATGGCGCACCTTTTTGATGCGTTGCCTTACTCCAACGGCTGCGTGCTTTTTAAACGCTGTCCAACCGTTCAAAGTTTTCATGCTTTCCTTCTCAAAAATTCTAGGTCTTTGCCACTCTTCTTGCTCCTATTTTCATGGCACCTTCCGTTTCATAAATTGCTTCTATTATTACCACCAGTGAAGTGAGGGAGTTGTACATTGAGTTCAACATCTCATGGGAGATTGTATTCTCAGTGCCTATGCCACATGACAAGGCCTGCTCTCCCCCTGATGGTTTCATTACCATTTACGGGGCCTATCTAAGGAGTGGGTTGCACCTTCCTGTACCTAAGGAGTGGGTTGTGCCTTCCTGTCCTTGATGAGCTACTTCATATTTTCACAGTGTTGGACATTCCTATCACACGGCTTCACGCAAATGCCGTGCAATATCCTTACTTACTTTGTATCTTTCTCCGCCACCATTCTTGAATGCTGATGATGGAGGCCGTCAGGGTGATGTTTCGATTCACCCAGAGTGGAGATCAAATTTGTCTGTCCCCCTAGGAATTGTGTATCAGCAATACTATCTATGACTCCCTCAAGAACTGGAATGATCGTTTCTTCTTTGTGCATGTTGCTGATAGCCAACCACTGTCCCGGGATTGGGGCAATGTTCCTAGTGGCCTCACCGGGAAGCCGACGCAGGAGAAGGTGAAGGCTGTGGAGCCTATATTGCGGTTGGTGAGGAAGCATCTCTCCGAGTTCATGAGGGATCACCTGATCTCGAGGCAGGAATCCAAGAGAGCTCTCTGGGATCCTCCTTCACCCATTCAGGAAGTTAGACCTTCATCGACGGTGGCGCAGTGCAAGAGGAAAGCTGTCACTATTACAATTGACGAGGCTAGCGCTCTTGCGACTGCTCAGGCTCCCAACAATCCAACGAAAAATATGGCTACTCCGATGGAGCCTACTTCTTCGTCTTCCACAGAGCCGGATTACTTGATGGATGGGTGACTTGCTGGGACTGGAGAGTGCTCCGGAGTTGAGGCTTCTATGGAGGACTCTGGGACCATTGTGTGAGTTGTCACCAGAGATGTCGTCATTCAGCTGTCGCTGCCAGGCAACTTAGCGGCGCCGGTTGCCCCAACGGAGCCACCGCTTGAAGCTACCAGGCAAGAGGAGCCAGTTGTTAAGCCGCGACTTGAAGCCGTCGGGCTAGTAGAGCCAGCTGCTGAGCTATCCATTGAGCTTGGAGAGTTAGCCGCTAGAGCTCTTACTGAGGCAGTTGACTTCTTTACAGAGCCCACGCAGGAGGCCGTTACTCTCAGCCTCTTGGACTCTGAGCCGCTGGAGCTCTCCAGTGAAGTCAGGGCAGAGCAGTCTCAGGAGGAGACCACCCCAAGTCCCCCCCCTCAGCAGGTTCTTATTGGAGGTCACAGAGATGGCCAAGAAGGCAACGAAGAGTTTTTGAGATAACCTTTCAAAGTTCTTCTTTTCTTTCTCCTGAGTCGTCACTGCCTAACTTCTTAGACCCTCTGCAGGAAGACAAGATTTTGTTAGCCGTGCGCAAGGGCCTGCGCGAAAGAGATGCCATAATCGGTGACCACGATGAGGAGATCGTCGAGATAGAGGAGAGATGAACCAGCAGGACGCTCAAGTCCAGAAGCACCAAGAGGACAATGCCGCACTCGAGCGAGAGCTGCTGGAGCTTAAGGTGCGATCATAAAATTTGAACGCTTAAGTATGCTTGAGGGCGTTTAGAGGGTAAGAGAAGGTGTTTAGAGGGTGATTCCGATCGTTCCTTTGGAAGGAGTTTCCATGCCCTTTTATAGCCATGGCTCCTTAGCTACCCTCCTTATGCAGTGAGGCTGGATGCCCGCGCTCTGTTGGGGATCATTGCCTTTCTAGCGTAGACGTGATCGTCGTCTCTGACAATAACGGTCAAGAAGTTTGATCTCCTTCCTTCTACGTTTTGTAACTATTAGGGTTTCAATAGACCGCAAGTGGATTCTGGCGCCTTTCTCCGGGGATATATTTTGATTCTGGAGATGACCGTTATAGTGAAGTTATCCTTCTTTGGAAATGCAAAAAATTTGGGCAAATGACCGCTGTGATTTGAAGACGGACACGTGGGCCAATCTGGACAAGGGCCGCATTCATCTTGGGTCGTAGCCGGCCTCCTTTCCACTTCTCCGGTAAATGGTATCATTGACCGTCCTTGGCTTAGAGGGGCCTTTGCTAATATTGGGCCTCTGCCGCCCCACTTACTTCTTGTCTGGTCAACGACAGTGTTGACCATCTAGGCAGGAATAGGCCACTGAGGATTTGGACCGCTTCCTCCTTTGGGTAAGCCTACTACTGGCATTCCCATCAAATTAATATCAAACGTTTGTGGTTGAATGGGTTAAATTACTCCCCTTTTTGGAATGATAAGATCCTCAAAGGCATCAAAAAGAGAATAGGTCGGTACTTTGTCCAGGGTCAAGAATTATCAACTTTCAAAGTAAACATGCAATTTCTATCATTTTTCCTTCTTTTTTTTTTTTACATTTGGCACAAATTTCTCTGAACATTGTAGTACTGCCTGTTATATATCATGTAACATATTCATAACACACCCTATAAGTTTGCATCGCCAATCCCAACAGATAATTTGGATAGTCATTGATGCATGCAATGATCACATTGGCCAAAAATTGAAAGAGAAGAAGGGAATAGAAGAGGGAAGAGAGTTCTAGAAGGAGAGTTCTAGCAGAGAGAGAGAGAGAGATGTGCACTGAAGGATACTTGGAAACAAAAGTATATTCCTCCTCTTCCTATAACCAAATGACCATATGTACAAAAACATAACAGCATTCTGTTATGCTAAATAAAATAGAAAGTATAAAATATAAAATATAAGCTTAGCAGTGTACAGCACAACAATTTGCTAAAAAATATGCTTAAATGTAATTCCGAAATTTTAGTGGTTGTTGGATTGGCCGTCCGCTCCTTGAAATCAGACGACTAGTTGGTGTATTATTAGCCGCATTAATGAGACATCTAACATTGTCGTCTCCATTAAAGAGAAATTTATCCTCAATGTTAAATATGAAAATATCTTGGGTAAATTCAGCAGCAGACTCCTAGGTAGCATCTGCGGGGACATGAAATTCCCATTGGACAAGTAATTGGGGAACAAAATTACCATGCTATAGAATTTTTCAGAAGGCAAGAATCTGTGTAGAATACATTAGTGGCTGCGAACCACATGCTTCGGTCGGCATATCAACATGCTAGTCAGCAAGGTCATCATATCAATTTTTAAGTAGGGATATATGAAAGATATTATGAATTTTTTAATGAGCTGGAAAATTTAGACAATATACAACTAATCCGATCTGATCCAATATACAAAATGGTCCATAATAGCATTTAGTGAGTTCGTTGGATTGTCGGTGTGCCATTGTGGTTTGACAGTAGGGTTGTACTTTGACGAAGACCCAATCACCTACCTAAAATTATTTATTAGTTTGATAAGTATCAATCTAATTTGTCATGCGTAGCCGAGCTCGTTGAAGGTTAGCTTTAAGAGTGGCAAATATGTTAGAACAATCAATCAACAATTGATCGACAGAGGCTAGCCAGGAAGTGCCTTGGACATAGTCGACTAATGATGGGGGTGATCTCCTGTACACGGCCTCAAAGGGGTTCATTGTTATGAAAGTGTCAAGCAGTATTATAACTCCATTTAGCATGTTGTAGACACCTAACCCATCTATGTATAAGGATTTTTAGCAGCAAAGTATTGCAAATAATCTTCCAAATTGTGATTAATCACCTTTGTATGCTCGTCCATTTGCGGGTGATAAGACCTACTTGTGGACAAGGTAATGGCCTGGGACTTAAAGAGCTCACTCCAAAAGATGTTTAGAAAAATGAGATCCCGATTTGAGATGGTGTTAGTCGGGATTCCATGTAAATCGCAAATATCTTTGACAAAAAACCTTCGCAAGACTAGCAGCCGTGAAGTGAGTGCCCAAGGGAGAAAAATAAGCATATTTAGGCAGAAGGTCCACCACTAAAAAATTCTCTGTTTTTCCACCCGTGGGAGGCAAATGGCTTATGAAGTTCATAGAAAAAGATTCCTAAATTTTACCTAGGATGGGTAGCAGTTGTAGCAGTCCTTGAGGAGTTGAGTTCAGTGTCTTCACTTGCTGGAAAACGGTGCACTTCAATATATAATCACAAATGTCCTTTCACATTTGAGGCCAATAAAAGGTAGTAGCTACTCTAGCTACTGTGCGTTGAAATCCAGTATAACCTCCCTCAGGAGACTTATGGTACTCTTATAATATTGAATCCGACAAAGCT
>JAOVVI020019300.1:0-10145 GCA_028571085.2 Nepenthes alata
CAGAAATCCGGACTTCTTTTCTTCAACGAAATCCGAACCTCTTTTTCTTCCAGAAATCCGGACTTCTTTTCTTTAATGAAATCCGGACCTCTTTTTCTTCCAGGAATCCGGACTTCTTTTCTTCAATGAAATCCGAACCTCTTTTTCTTCCAGAAATCCGGACCTCTTTTCTTCAATGAAATCCGGACCTCTTACAACCGAACTTAAATCCCTCTTAAGCCGAATCACTTTTCTTCTTCCTTTTTCCGGTCAACTTGCATTGACCAAACCCGATGACTAACTTTCTAGATTTTAAAAATTTGGGTCGTTACACACTCGCTGTACTACGCGTGAAACTGGAGGTGCTGGGAGTGACAATCGCTTTGCTGGGTGCAACACTGGAGGTACTGGGAGAATCCCTTGCGGTGCTGGGTGTGACACTAGACGTGCGGGAAGCAACACTCGCGGTGCTGGGTGCGACACTAGAGGTTATGGGAGTGATAATCGCGGTGTTGGGGGTGACACTGGAGGTGATGGGAGCGACACTGGCGGTGCTAGACGCGACGCAGGAGCTACTGGGAGTGACACTCTCGGTACTGGATGCAACACTGGAGGTGCTGGCAGCGACACTGGCGGTGTTGGGTGCGACTGGAGGTGTTGGGCGTTACACTCGCGGTGCTGGGCACGACACTCGTGGTGCTGGGAGTGACACTCGCGGTGCTGGGCATAACACTGAAGGTGCTGGGTGCGACACTCGTGCTGCTAGGCGCAACACTGGAGGTGCTGCGAGTGACACTTTGGGTGCTGGCTGACACTATCGGTGCTGTGAGCGACACTAGGGGTGCTGAGCTCGACACTGGAGGTGCTGGGAGCGACACTCGCTGTGCTGGGTGCAATGCTGGAGGTGCTGGGAATGACACTTGCTGTGCTCCGCGCGACACTAGAGGTGCTGGGAGCGATAATCGGTGTGCTGGGCGCGATCCTAGTGGTGCTGGGAGCGACACTAGCGGGTCTGGGCGGGACTGCGTAGGTGCTGGGCGCGACACTGGAGGAGCTGGGAGGGACACTCGCGGTGCTGGGCATGACAGTGGAGGTGCTGGGAGGACACGGGCATTGCTGGGTGTGACACCGGAGGTGCTACGAGTGACACTCGGGGTGCTGGGCGTGACATTGGAGGTGCTGCATGTGACACTCGGTGTGCTGGGCGAGACACTGTAGGTGCTGCGAGTGATAATAGCGGTGCTAGGCACGACACTGGAGGTGCTAGGAGGGACACTTGCGGTGCTGGGCGTGACACTAGAGGTGTTGGGAGGGACACTCGTGATGATGGGAGCGACACTTTAGGTGCTTGGAGCGACACTCGCGGTGCTGGGCGCGACATTGGAGGTGCTGGGAGTGACAGTCGCGGTGTTGGGCACGACACTGGAGGTGCTATGTGTGACACTTGCGTTGTTGGGTGTGACCCTTGATGTGCTGCGAGCGACACTCGGGGTGCTGGGCGCGACCCTTGATGTGCTGCGAGTGACACTCGAGGTGCTTGGCGCAACACTGGAGGAGCTGGGTGCGACACTCGCGGTGCTCGACACGACATTGGAGGTGCTGGGAGCGATACTCGTGGTGCAGGGCACAACACTAGAGGTGCTAGGAGCGACACTTGTTGTGCTGGGCACGACACTGAAGGTGTTGGGTGCGACACTAGTGGTGCTAGGTGCGACACTGGTGGTGTTGGGCGTGACCCTTGATGTGCTGTGAGCGACACTAGGCGTGCTGGGCGCGACACTAGAGGTGATGGGAGTGACACTGGCTGTGCTGCGTGTGAAACTGGAGGTGCTGGGAGCGTCCCTGGCGGTGCTGGGTGCGACACTAGACGTGCGGGAAGCAACACTCGCGGTGCTGGGCGCGACACTGGAGGTTCTCGGAGTGACAATTGTGGTGCCGGGGGTGACACTGGAGGTGATGGGAGTAACACTGGCGGTGCTGGGTGCGACGCTGGAGCTGCTGCGAGTGACACTCGCGGTGTTGGATGTGACACTGGAGGTGCTAAAAGTGACACTGGCGGTGCTGGGCGGGACACTAGAGGTGTTGGGCGTGACACTCACGGTGCTGGACGCGACACTGGTGGTGCTGGGAGAGACACTCGTGGTGCTGGGCGCAACACTGGAGGTGGTGGTTGCAACACTCCCGTTGCTAAGCGTAACACTAGAGGTGCTGCGAGCGACACTTGGGGTGCTGGCCTGACACTGGCGGTGCTGGGAGCGACACTCGGGATGCTAGGCTCGACATTGGGGGTGCTGGGAGCGACACTCGAGGTGCTGGGTTCTATACTGGAGGTGTTGGGAGCAACAAGCGCGGTGCTAGGGGCGACACTGGATGTGCTGGCAGTGACACGCGTGGAGCTGGGCGCGACGCTGGAGATGCTGGGAGAGACACGGGCGGTGCTAGGCGTGACGTAGGAGGTGCTGGAAGTGACACTGGCGGTGCTGCACGTGACACTGGCGGTGCTGGTTTCTACACTAGCGGTGCCGGGCGAGACATTGGAGGGCTGGGAGCGACACTCGAAGTGTTGGGCGCGACACTGGAGGTATAGGGAGCGACACTCGCGGTACTGGGCGTGACACTCGTGGTGCTTGGAATGACACTCGCGGTGCTGGGCACGACACTGGAGGTTCTTGGAGCAACATTTACAGTGCTGGGAGCGACACTGGAGGTGCTGGTAGGGACACTCGCGGTGTTGGGCGCGACACTGGAGGTGATGGTAGGGACACTCGCGGTGCTGTGCGCGACACTGGAGGTGCTTGGTGCGACATTGGCATTGCTAGGTTCAACACTTTAGGTGCTGGGTGTGACACTCGCGTTGCTAGGCGCAACACTAGAGTCGCGGTGCTGGGTACAACACTGGCGGTGCTGGGAGCGTCACTCGGGGTGCTGGGTACGACACTAGAGGTGCTGGGAGGGACACTCGCGGTGCTGGGTGCGACACTGGAGGTGCTGGGAGTGACACGTGCAGGGCCGGTCGCAACACTGGTGGTGCTAGGAGTGACACGGGCGGTGCTGGGCGCGACATTGTAGGAGCTAGGAGCGACACATGAGGTGCTGGGAGCGACACTTGCGGTGCTGGGCGCGACACTGAAGGTGCTGGGTGCGACACTAGCGTTGTTGGGTGCGACACTGGAGGTGCTGCAAGAGACACTCGTGGTGACTGGAGGTGCTAGGCGCGACACTTGGGGTGCTGGGTGCAACGCTGGAGGTGTTGGGAGCGACACTAGCAGTGCTGGGCGTGACACTGGAGGTGCTGGCAAGGACACTTGCGGTGTTGGGCGCGACACTGGAGGTGCTGGGTGGGACACTTGCGGTGCTGGTATCGACACAGGAGGTGCTTGGTGCGACACTCGTGGGGCTGGGCGCGACATTGGAGGTGCTGGGTGCGACACTCGCGGTGTTGGGCACGACACTGGAGGTGCCGGGTGCTACACTTGAATTGTTGGACGTGACCCTTGATGTGCTGCGAGCGACACTCGAGGTGCTGGGCGCGACACTGGAGGTGATGGGAGTGACACTCGGGGTGCCGGGCGTGACTTTGGAGGTGCTGGGTGCGACACTCGTGGTGATAGGCACGACACTCGAGGTGCTTGGAGCGACACTCGCAGTGGAGGGCACGACACTAGAGGTGCTGGGAGCGGCACTGGCGTTGCTGGGAGCGACACTGGCGTTGCTGGGCGCAACACTGGAGGTGCTGGGAGCGACACTCGGGGTGCTGGGTGCGACACTGGAGGTGCTGGGAGTGACACGTGCGATGCTGTGGGCGACCCTGGATGTGCTGGGAACGACATGCGCAGAGCTAGGCGCGACGCTGGAGATGCTGGGAGAGACACGGGCGGTGTTGGGCGTGACGTAGGAGGTGTTGGCAGCGACACTCGCGGTGCTGCACGCGACACTAGCGTTGCTGGCAGTGACACTGGCGGTGCCGGGCGTGACACTGGAGGTGCTGGGAGCGACACTTGTGGTGTTGGGCGCAACACTGGAGGTGTCGGGAGGGACACTCGCGGTGCTGGGCGCGACACTTGTGGTGCTGGAAATGACACTCGCGGAGCTGGGTGTGACACTAGAGGTTCTGTGAGCGACATTTGCGGTGCTGGGAGCAACACTGGATATGCTGGGAGGGACACTAGCAGTGCTGGGCGCGACACTATAGGTGCTGGGTGCGACATTGGCGTTGCTAGGTGCAACACTTGAGGTGCTGGGTGCGACACTCGAGTAGCTAGGCACAACACTGGAGGTGCTGTGAGCGACACTCGCGGTGCTGGGTGCAACACTGGCGGTGCTGAGAGCGACACTCAGGGTGCTGGGTACGACACTAGAGGTATTGGGAGTGACACTCGCGGTGCTGGGCGTGACAACGAAGGTGCTGGGACTGACACGCGTAGTGCCGGTCGTGACACCGGTGATGCTAGGAGCGACACGGGCGGTGCTGGGTGCGACATTGGAGGAGCTAGGAGCAACACGTGTGGTACTAGGAGCGACACTTACTGTGCTGGGCGCGACACAGGAGGTGTTGGGTGTGACACTTGCGTTGATGGGTGCGACACTGGAGGGGCAGCTAGAGACACTCGTTGTGCTGCACGTGACACTGTAGGTGCTGGGCACGACAATCGGGGTGCTGGGTGCGATGCTGAAGGTGTTGGGAGCGACAGTAGCGGTGCTAGGTGCGACACTGGAGGTGCTGACAGGGACACTTGCTGTGCTGGACGCGGCACGGGTGGAGCTGGGAGCAACACTCGCGGTGCAGGGTATGACACTGGAGGTGCTAGCAGCGACACTCGCTGTGCTGGGCGCGACACTGGAGGTGCTGGGTGCGACACTGGTGGTGCTCCGCGCGATACTGGAGGTGCTGGGAGCCACACTTGGGGTCCTGGGCACGACACTGGAGGTTCTGGGAGTGACACTCGGGGTGCTGGGTGCGACACTGGAGGTGCTGGGAGTGACACTCGCTGTGCTGCGCGCGACACTGGAGGTCGTGGTACCGACAATCGCTATGCTGGGTGCGACACAGGAGGTATTGGGAGCGACACTCGCGGTGCTGGGCGTGACACTGGAGGTGCTGGCAGCAACACTCGCGGTGCTGGGCACGACACTGCAACAGCTGGGTGCGACACTGGCGGTGCTAGGCGCGATAGTGGAGGTGCTCGGAGTGACACTCGCGATGCTTGGCGCGACACTGGAGGTGCTGGGAGTTACACTCGCGGTGTTGGGCGCGACACTGGTGGTGCTATAAGTGACACTCGCTGTACTGGGTGCCACACTGGAGGTGCTGGGAGCGACAATCGCTTTGCTGGGTGCGACACTAGAGGTACTGGGAGCGTTCCTGGCGGTGCTGGGTGCGACACTAGACGTGCAGGAAGCAACACTCGCGGTGCTCGGTGCGACACTGGAGGTTCTGGGAGTGACAATTGCGGTGCCGGGGGTGACACTGGAGGTGATGGGAGCAACATTGGCGGTGCTGGGTGCGATGCTAGAGCTACTGGAAGTGACACTCGTGGTGCTGGACGAGACACTGGAGGTGTTGGCAGCGATACTGGCGGTGCTGGGTGTGACACTGGAGGTGCTGGGTGTGACACTCGCGGTGGCTGGCGCGACATTTGTAGTGCTGGGAGTGAAACTCGCGGTGCTGGGCGCAACACTGGAGGTGCTGGGTGTGACACTCGCGTTGCTAGGCACAACACTGAAGGTGCTGCGACCGACACTAGCGATGCTGGGTGCAACACTGGTAGTGCTGGGAGCGACACTCGGGGTGCTAGGTGCGACACTAGAGGTGATTGGAGTGACACTCACGGTGCTGGGCGCGACACTAGAGGTGCTGGGAGCGACACGCGCAGTGGCGGTGGCTACACCGATGGTGCTTGGAGGGACATAGGCAGTGTTGGGCACGACATTGGAGGAGGTAGGAGCGACACGTGAGGTGCTAGGAGTGGCAGTTGCGGCGCTGGGCGCGACATAGGAGGTACTGGGTGCGACACTGTCGTTGCTGGGTGCGACACTAGAGGTGCTGCGAGAGACACTCATGGTACTGGACGTGACACTGGAGGTGCTGGGTGCGACACTCGGGGTGTTGGGTGCGACGCTGGAGGTGTTGGAAGCGACACTAGCGGTGCTGGGTGCGACACTGGAGGTGCTGACAGGGACACTCGCGATGTTGGGTGCGACACTGGAGGTGCTGGGTGGGACACTCGCAATGCTGGGATCGACACTGGAGGTGCTTGGAACGACACTCGTGGGGCTGGGCGCGACATTGGAGGTGCTGGGAGCGACACTTGCGGTGCTGGTCCCGACACTGGAGGTGCTGGGTGCGACACTTGCGTTGCTGGGTGTGACCCTTGATGTGCTGCGAGCCACACTCGGGGTGATGGGCGTGACACTTGAGGTTCTGGTAGTGACACTCCGGAAGCTTGGCGCGACACTGCAGCTACTAGGAGAGACACTAGCGGTGCTAGGCATGACACTGGAGGTGCTCAGAGAGACCCTCGCGGTGCTGGGCGCGACACTAGGGGTGTAGGGAGTGACACTCACGGTGCTGCGCGCGACACTGGAGGTGCTGCGAGCGATACCCGCGGTGCTGGGCGTGACACTGGAGGTGGTGGGTGTGACACTGGTGGTGCTAGGCGCAACACTGGAGGTGCGAGGTGCAACACTCAGGGTGCTGGGCACGACACTGGATGTGCTGGAAGTGACCATCGGGATGCTGGGCGTGACACTTGAGGTGCTAGGTGTGACACTCGCTGTGCAGCGGGTGACAATGGAGCTGTTGGGAGCGACAATCGCTGTGCTGTGCGCGACACTGAAGGTGCTGGGAGCGACACTGGTGGTCCTGGCAGTGACACTAGAGGTGCTAGTAGCGACATTGGAGGTGCTGGGAGCGACACTCACGGTGCTGGGCGGGACACTGGAAGTGCTGTGAGTGACACTGGTGGTGCTGGGCACGACACTGGAGGTGCTGGGAGCGACATTGGAGGTACTGGGAGCGACACTTGCGGTGCTGGCCACGACATTGGAGGTGCTAAGAGGGACACTCGAGATGCTGGGTGAGACACTAGAGGAGCTGGGTTCGACAATGGCGTTGCTGGGTGCGACACTTGAGATGCTCGGAGTGACACTCAGGGTAGTGCGCACGACACTGGAGGTAATACGAGTGACACTCTGTGTGCTGGGCGCGACAATGGAGGTGCTGGGAGCGACACTCACGGTGCTGGGCGCAACACTGGAGGTGCTGGGAGTGACATTAGTGGTGCTAGGCGCCACACTGGCGGTGCTGGGCGTGACACGTAAGGTGTTGGGAGCGACACTCGCTGTGCTGGGCGCGACACTCGGGGTATTGGGTGCGACACTGAATGTGCTGGGAGCGACACTCGTGGTGCTCGGTGCGACACCTGAGGTGCTGGGAGCGACACTGGCGGTGCTAGGCGCGACACTGGAGGTGCACGGAGCGACACTGGCGGTCCTTGGTGCGACACTGGAGGTGCTGGGAGCGACATTGACGGTGCTGGGCGCAACATTGGAGGTGCTAGGAGCAACACTCGTGGTGCTGGGCTCGACCCTGGATTTGCTGGGAGGGACACTTGGGGTGATGGGCGGGACACTGGAAGTGCTGGGAGCAACGCTGGTGGTGCTGGCCGCGACACTGGAGGTGTTGGTAGCGACACTGGCGGTGCTGGGAGCGACATTGGAGTTGGTAAGAGCCACACTCACGGTGCTGGGCGCGACACTAGAGGTGCTAGGAGCGTCATTGGCGGTGCTGGGCGCGACACTGGAGGTGTTGTGTTTGACACTAGCGTTGCTTGGCGCGACACTGGAGGTACTAAAAGCGACACTTGTGGAGTTGTGCGCGACACTTGTGGTACTGGGAGCGACACTGGCAGAGTTGGAAGGGACACTGGAGGTGGTGGGAGCGTCACTCACGTTGCTGGGTGGGACAATGGAGGTGCTGGCAGCGACACTGGAGGTCCTGGGAGTGACATTCACGGTGCTAGTAGCGACACTACAGGTGCTGGGAGTGACACTAGCGCTGGAGCTGGGCGCGGCACTCGGTGTGCTGGGCGTGACACTGGCGGTGCTAGGAGCGACACTATCGGTGCTGGGCGCGACACTGGAGGTGCTGGGAGCGACACTAGTGGTGCTGGACGCGACCCTGGAGGTGCTAAGAGTGGCACTCGCTGTGCTGGGTGCGACATTGGAGGAGTTGGGAGTGACACTCGCGGTGCTGGGAGCGACACTGGAGGTGCTGGGTGTGACACTGGCGTTGCTGGGCGTGACGCTGGAGTTGCTCAGAGCGACACTCGAGGTGCTGGGCACGACACTGGAGGTACTGGGAGCGACACTGGCGGTGCTGGGTGCAACACAGGAGGTGCTGGGAGCGACAATAGCAGTGCTAGGAGAGACACTGGAGGTGCTGGGAGCGACACTCGCGGTGTTGGGCACGACACTGGAGGTGCTAGGAATGACACTCGCGGTGCTTGTCGCGACACTAGAGGTGCTGGGACCGACACTGGCGGTCCAGGATGCGACTCTGGAGGTGCTAAGAGAGACACTGGTTGTGCTGGGTGCGACACTGGAGGTACTGGGAGCGACACTCACGGTGCTGGGCTCGACACTGGAGTTGCTGGGAGTGACACTCGAGGTGTTGGGCGGGACACTGGAGGTGCTGTGAGTGACACTGGTGGTGCTAGGCGCGACACTGGAGGTGCTGGGAGCGATACTGGCGGTGCTGGGCGTGACACTGGAGGTGCTAAGAGTGACACTCGCATTGTTGGGTGCGACACTGGAGGAGCTGGGAGCGACACTCGCAGTGCTCGGCGGGACACAGGAGGTGCTAGGGGTGACACTTGCGGTGCTGGGCGCGACACCGGAGGAGATGGGTCACTTACTAGTGGTGCTGGGAGCGACACTTGCGGTATTGTGTGCGACACCGGAGGTGCTGGGAGTGACACTCGTAGTGTTGGCGTGACACTAGATGTGCTGGGAGAGAAACTAGCGGTGATGGGCGCGACACTCGAGGTGCTGGGAGCGACACTTGCGTTTCTGGGCGCGATAGTGGAGGTGCTGGGTGCGACACTTGCGGTACTGGGCGCGACAAAGAAGGTGCTGGCAAAGACACTTGCAGTGCTGGGCGGGACACTAGTGGTGCTGGAAGCGATACTGGCGTTGCTGTGTGCGAAACTGGAGGTGCCAGGAGCAACACTCGCGGTGCAGGGTGCGACGCAAGAGGTTCTAGGAGCGGCACACGGGGTGCTGGGCGGGAAAGCCGAGGTGCTTGGAGCGACACTCGCGGTTCTCTACGCGACACTGGAAGTGATGGGAGCGACACTCGCGGTGCTAGGCTCGACACCGGTGTGCTGGGAACGACACTCGCGTTGCTGGGCATGACAATGGGCGTGCTGGGTGCGACATTGGCGTTTCAGAGCGCGACACTAGAGGAGTTGGGAGCGACACTCGCAGTGTTGGGGGAGACACTGGAGGTGCAGGGAGCGACACTTGGGGTGCTGGGTTCGACACTTGAGTTGTTGGGAGCGATAATTGTGGTGATGGGCACGACACTAGATGTGCTGGAGTGACACTAGAGGTGCGTGCTGGGGGCGACACTAGAGGTGCTGGGAGCGACACTTACGGCTCTAGGCACGACACTTGAGGTGCTGGGAGCGACACTCGGGTTGCTGGCCGCTACACTGGAGGTGTGGGAGCGACACTGGAAGTGATGGGCGTGGCGCTGGAGGTGCTGGGAGCGACACTGGTGGTGCTGGGCGCGATACTGAAGGACCTTGGGTTGAAACTCTTGGTGATGGGCACGACAATGGAGGTGTTGGGAGCGGTACTCGCAGTGTTGGGCACGACACTAGAGGTGCTGGGAGCAACACTCGTGGTGCTGGGCACCACACTGGAGGTACTGGGAGCGACATTCACGGTGATGGGAGGAGCACTGGAGGTGCTGGGTGCGACACTGGCGTTGCTGGGTGCGACTCTTGAGGTGCTGGGCGCAACTCAGGAGGTGCTGGGCGCGACTCTAGAGGTGCTGGGAGCCAAACTCGGGGTGCTGGGCGCTACACAAGATGTGCTGGGTGTGACACTGGCATTTCTGGGCGTGACACTGGAGGTGCTGGGAGCGACACTCGCGGTGCTGG
>JAOVVI020019301.1:0-10145 GCA_028571085.2 Nepenthes alata
ACAAATTATAATATAATAATTATAATATTAATTATATTATTTCAAGGAAAGAAATTCAAACAACTTTTAATTTTTCTTAGAAAATAGACTTAACATTATATCAAATTTATTAAATATAATAATTATAACATTATAAATACAAATTAAAAAGTCACGTATTATAGTCATAATATAATAATTATAATATTAATTATATTGTTTCAGAGAAAGAACTTCTAATTACTTTTGACTTTTTGAAGAAAATAGGGTTCCTATAAACTTAAACATCATATCGAGTTTGTTCTTGCTCCATCGTGGATTTGGGGAGGCTTTCTCATCTAGCTTTCAAAACATCATGCATAATACATGGAAATGGAAATTATTTGTTGGCTCCCCCTTGTCCATCCATAACAGTGATAATAACACAACTATTATCATCCTATATAACTATTTAGATGTTAGATGTAAACCTAATAAACTTTTAATGACTTACGATTATTTTATGGGAATTACAATATGCATGAAAGAGATCAAGGATCCCCCACCAGTGAGTCGGGGAATAATCATCCGATGCTCAACTAGGACAGGACAGTAAAGTTTATCTTGAATGATTCAAAAATCCTGCGTAGATAAAGCGTTTCCGTCATCCAAATTGCAGAGGCTCTCTACGTCTCCCAGATGGCGACTGCTTGGCTCACACCATTTTCCGTGACTTCCTCAGCTAAATCAATTTCCACTTCACCTCCAATTCTCTTCCATCCGCCATCGAAATTATCGACGACAAACTCGTTTCCTCATAAAAGTTACTATAAAAGAAGAGAATTCCTCAAAGGGCTCTCTCTTATCCCTTTGATATTATTCACTAATAAGCCTCCTCCTTCAGAAGCTAAAGAAATCGAAGTGGGTTCTTATCTCCCACCATCACCATCCGACCCCTCATTTGTCCTCTTCAAAGCCTCTACTAAAGACACTCCTGCTCTTCGTGCAGGTATTCCAGCTTTCTTCGCTCTAGAAAATAGGGGTTTGTTCTGAGACTGTATCGGCTGTAATTGATTGGAAAACCATGCCGATTGCATTTTTAATATTTACTGGTTAGTTGTGAAATTCCCATTTTACAGTTCTTGCAATGGCTTCATCTATAGAGGGAAATGGGGTCTGTAGTTTCTTCTGTCTTAAATTTATATTTAGCAATAAAGGTTCCAAAGATATGATAGAAATCTATTTAAGTGATTCTTTGTAGAACTTTGTCAATAAGGGGTGGACATTGCTCAACAGATAGCCTAGCAGAAAGAGGGGCACCAGCTGCAAGTTGAGATACTTGTCAGCACGCACAAGTTTGAAATATGTATTGATAGAATCTGAGCTCGTACATCACTTGCTTTAGGTAATCCCATGACATGTTTTCATATGCCTTCTGAATATCAGTTTTGATCGTGCACCTAGTATACACTTGCTTTCTTGTGTATTGCATAACCAATTCTTTCCCAATAAGGTATTATTAACAATGGATCTGCCTCTCACCAAAGCTTCATGTGTAATACCAATCAACCCACCTAAGATCTCCTGCAGTCTCTTGGTAAAATCCAAGGATATAGCATTATGAATTACATGGTAAGATGGGATGATCTTATGTCATTAATGCTATTTGGGACTTGCATCTTAGGCTCTAAGGTAATTGAATTTGCAATTAGTTGACCAAGAATCCTGCCACTGTGAAAGAAATCCTGGATAGTTGCACTATTCTCCTACCAACAATTCCTCGGGTTCTTTTGAAGAAGAGAGAAGAGTACCCATCAGGCCCAGGGGCTTTCATGAGCTATGGAAAAAATAAGGCGCTTTTAGTCTCTGTACCAGTAAAGGCAGATTTTACTTTGTTCTTCTGTTAATATGGTCGTGATGTAGGAGGAGGCTTACAAAGGCGGGAAATAGGAAAAGGGGATGTGATCAGAGAAAACTAATGAGAGATTAGATGAATAGGGTAAGCGTTAGAAATTTAGGGGAGATTTGACAAAAAATAGAGAGAAAGTTGCAGGAAAACCAGAGGAGAAATCAGACAAGAGAGGTTCAACATCAATAAACTGCAATACATCAGTTTATGTCCCTAATCCTTGGGGTATACAACTATTTATAGATGCAAAAGATTTCTACTTACAAAAAAATTATAAGCAATCACATCCTCAATTTTCCCTTCAATCCAACAGTAGATAAAAGTAGAAATCTTTTTATTATCAGCAGTTAGATGGATTTTCCATTCAACTGCCCTCGTTTCTATTTTTATCTACTGTTGGATTGAAGGGAAAATGGAGGATGTGATTGCTTATAATTTTTTTGTTATCAGCAGTTAGATGGATTTTCCATTCAACAGCCCTTGTTTCTATTTTTATACAGGAAACGAGCAAAAAACAATTTAAATGCCAGCTGACTGTGTATCCACCCAGCGCAGTGTATGAAGACACCAAGTTTTTCAATTTAGAGAGAGAGAGAGAGGAGGGAGGGAAGCTGGGCAGTGAGGCAGTAGGGGCAGGGGGCACAGGAGTACTATTAACTATTAATCATAATTAGTTTTAATTAAATAAATCAAAAGCTGGTGAGACTAAAATTAATAAATTAAAGGTATAAGTTAATCATACAATTAATAAATAAATTTAGCAGAGTCAATAAAAATATTTCAATAGGGTCAATAAAATATTTTAGTTTAATTAGCTAATATTTTTTTCTTGTTATATAAATAAATAAATTATATATATATATAGTGGAGTCAATTAGCCCCAACTGTATACATGATACATCTGCCCCTGGGTTGTATGCTTGGAGATGGATGCAGTTTGTTCATAGTAACTAGGATAGGTTAATACGTAAAAAAGACTGCTGGTTTGAATATGGAGTCTATCTAGTCAAATTCAAGCTTGTGGTAATGTGCAGTGCTTGGACTACATATTTCAAGCCTGATAGAGAGGCTATTAGGAAAATCTTTGTTTTGATTAAACTGCCTTATCTGGGTTTGGTTTACTGGGTTGGATGGTGAGTACAATTGGCAAGTGGGAAGGCTTTGACCGCTAATGGTGTGCTGCTATGAAGGGCATGCTTGACTATGCTTGAGTTTTACTTTCAGTAATTGTGGGCCAATATTTGCCCGAACAAATTTAGTTTCAAGGTATAATATTAAAATAGTGAGTTTAATGTATCAAATTATGGGAATCAGTTGTTTAGAAAAGGTGGGTCATTCCTCTGTGTTGAAACAATGCTAGTAGAAAGGGATGTAGAGGTCAACAAAAGGTGGAAACTGCTGCTGTTCCTACCGAAAAGTAAGTAATTCATGTTCAAGAAATCTGGGTAATATTGATCCTGCTTGATGGACTGCTTCTGGAATGAAATCTACTGCTAAGAAACTATGCTGTCATCATTTTGCTGCTCGCACAAGTTGGCAGAAGAGAATTATGGACCATGCTTGAAGCAGCCAGGGGCAGATGAAAACTTGGGATTATGGGGGCACTTAGTGCCCTTCATAATGTAGGAGAGATTGAACAGGAGCTGATTTTAACACTCATCAACCGGTAAATAAAATATAGTAAAAGAGAAGAGAGGGAGAGAGGAAGACTAAAAGGTGCAGATAGCTGTGTGATGATGTAGCTCTATTTTTTGTTAATTTCCTTTGTTTCCTTTTCCTTTATTTTCAATTTCCAATTAATATCCAGTTCTATCTTATATGGAAAGGGCAATTACCATGTCAGAGATAGAAAAGCTGAATGCATACGTGTTGAAAGAGCTTGAGGGAAGGGGTAGGTAAATTTGACAACTAAAATTATAGAGAGAAGAAATCTAATTTAAGGCAATATATATTATATTCACAGAGAGGTTTTGCCTTCTTTATAACTTCCTCTCCTCGTTCCTCTAAATTTCCCTCTTATCTCTTCTCCTATATTAGTATGTGTGCTAGATTAACACTTACATTTGGCCATGCTTCAGCAATAACTTTTCTACCTTAGAATATGAAATTGGATCATATCTGGTTTTTTTGCCAATAAACGCTTTTGGTTTTTTGATCCTCTTTTTTATTTTTATGTTTTTTACTTTTTTCACAAAGGGGTTGAAAAATTGGTTGGTTAACAGGTGCTTATCTTAATTCCATACTGTAGATAGTAAGGCTTTGTTTGAAGTTTTTGTCCTATGAATATGTGATTTAGTTATCTTCAATCACAAAGGAACTACTGATTTGATGAAGAACTAAGAAAATGTAAGGGATAAAGGAGATCGAAGAATAGAAGAAGAGGTTTAGAAGAGAAGGCAGAGGAAAAGAGAGAGAAGACAGAGACATAAGAAGGGGAAACAGGAGAAATCACAAGATTTTTTTCTTTAAAGACAGTACTAGAAGAAGACTAAATATTTTTGGAATTCAGTGTAACTGTTGAGTATTCTTAACCCAAAGGTCGATATTGCACTCAGGCTGTTAGGTCAGTCATGTTGTACAGAGTTGGTGGTTGGTAGTAAAGTCTTGCATGACCCATCTTCTGAAACGATGTTTTGGATTGACTTTTGCTTGTTTATTTCTTTTAAGTGTTCTAAAAGCTAGTGTTTTAGAAATGCTTTATATGCCTAGAGCTTTTATAGTGAAGCTTTTTGAAAAGTGAGGCCATATTCCAAATCCCAACACGGTGGAAAAAATGGCAATGGCGGAGATATAGATGTTATGATAGACAGACTTAGAATGGAGGATATGATTAATAATGATGTCATGGGGAGAAAATTATGTTGGCACCAACATAAGACAAAAGGGTGGGAGACAAGTTGGAGCTAATATTATAATATTTGATCATGTGTTGCCAAGGCCTCTGAGGCTGATTATATATTATTTGATTCACCACTGCCGCTGCTACTCTAGTCACCTGTGCTGCCACTGGACACCACTGCCACGGTTAATGTTATCAGAGGTCACCACCACCACCACTTCTCTGGTCACCACCACACCACAATACCACTGCTGCCACTGCTGTTTCTGCCACGATCACCCCTTTCACCCTCACCTTTAACACCAGCACCACTTAACTGTCACTACAACAGCTGCCCCTGCATGGCCATGGTTGCTGCTGCCACGACATTGACCACAAGGATTAGTTGGAATATTTATTCCTTCTGCTATGGAGGTAATAATTCCAAATCCCCTATATTTTAGTTATTCTAACTTTCTTGGTAATAAGCTTTTCAATGAGAATGATTTATTCCCTAGGAGT
Organism: Nepenthes alata; assembly: GCA_028571085.2. NCBI lineage: Eukaryota > Viridiplantae > Streptophyta > Magnoliopsida > Caryophyllales > Nepenthaceae > Nepenthes > Nepenthes alata. The sequence goes on from JAOVVI020019301.1 coordinate 5,208, forward strand.
ACTTATTTCATCCAATAGAACACCGTGCAAAGGAAGCCATTATGCATGCTCTTGTATATTTAGGGATAGCATATGATGCACATTGGAAGTTATTGGAAGTTTTGTCCTGTAGCATACGGGAAGTGTTTAGAAGTGAAGGAAGAGGAAAAGAGGGAGGAGACAAGGACATAAGAAGGGGAAACAGGAGAACTAAGAAAAGGAAAAAAAACAGTAGTAGAAGAAGACAGAAGAGAGTATAGAAAATCAGAATTCACCATTTCATGTTGCAACTAATTGTGAGGGCTCTTTACACTTAGCTTGTGGTTACAATGTTGTTCTGCCCCTAATAGATTATCCTAGCAACTTGTTGCTTTCTTGATATGCTATAAACAGTTGCTCCTCATTGTATTTTGCTGATTTGTGCTGTGTTTATTTGGTTGTGGTTGCTACATATCCGTTTTGGCTCATATTTGATGTTGCATCCAGTTAAGCTGCAGATTGGTTTCCACATTTAGTCTAAGGTTATGACAGCCAAGTTCATGAAAAAGAAATATTTTTTAGATGCTATAATATTTGTGGATGCTATAATATTTGTGGATGCAATAAGAAGAGTTTATGAAAGTTGGAAGTTTGGAGGGGAGAATTTCAATGTGAAAAGATTGTATGATTAGTAGAACAATGGAAAAATACATGGAATGCAAGTTTAGTACGTGTGAGATGGATGGTTGATTGAAATCCTATAAAAGAAGGATTAATTTATCATTGGTCAAGGACCTTGAAAGAAAGTGAGATTGATGAGAATTGATTTCCCATAATCAAAGCCGGTGTGATAAAGTGGAGAAATGTTTTTTGGAATTTGGTGTGATTTGAGAATATTCTTAAACCCAAATGTAAATATTACCCAAAAGCTGTTGAAGGCTTGTTTGGCCCTTCTTCAGAAAAGAGGTTTTCGAGTAACTTTTGCTTGTGGCTTTCTTTCAATCGTTCTAAAAGCTAGTGTATTAGAAATTTTGTTTGGCCTAGAGCTTTTATGGTGAAGTTTTTTGCAAAGTGAGGCCATACAAATACTAAATTCCAACATGGTGAAAAAATGGTAATGTCGGAGACAGATGTTATGATAGATAGCGACATAGAAGGAAGGATATGATTGATAATGATGCCAGGAGAGAAAATTACAGTTGGCACCAGCATAAGACAAAAGGTGAGAGACAAGTTGGAACTAATATGATCATGTGTCATCGATATTATATTGTTTGATTCACCACTGCCCCTGCTACACCAGTATTGTCATCACCTGTGGACACCTCTGCCACGATCATTGTTGCCACCACCACCTTCAATCACCCAAAGCCACAATATTAATGTTGCTGCAGCTGTTGCCGCCATGATCACCACTGTTAACATCAGCACCACATAACAGTCACCAAAACTGCTGCCGCGGGCATGGCCATGGGCATTGCCTGCCAACCTATGAAACACCAAGCAAAGGAAACCGTCATACATTTATGACAGTTTGGGCACTATTTTTCAAGAGAAATTGGGTCCAGGCCAGGACAACGTAGAATTCCCGGTCCACTATTTCTTTGCATGGTTAGATCAGTATTTTTCTAAGCTGGATATGATTTGCATTTTACATGTTCTTATCTAAGGTTTTAGCTTTGTATCAAGAAGCATAAATCTGGGCGTCTGCTATGTTTTTTCACATTGTAGACAACACGTAATTCTCATTTTGTGCTAGAGTGCTACTTAGCTTTCCGAGTGTTAAGCTTTTGATGTGAATGCAAAACGGGCAAGCTTGTATTTTGTACTCCTATTAGCTAACATCAGTTTGAACTATTTATCTGGATGCATAAATTTGGGCATCTTTAGAGATTTGAGACTCTCTGTTTCTAAAAGTTATCTTCTTCAAGTTGCTTCTTAATTAGCCATTTTTTTGCACAAATGAAAACAATGAATTTTACTTAACAAGTTAGAGACTGAAAATATTATGAGGTTGTATGACATTTTTCAGTGAATTATACCTTCGTCAAAATTTCCTATGCTTGGTGCAAAATTGTGTTCCTTAAAATAAAAATAGTTCATCTGGTTACGATGATTGTCATTTCAGTGGTAGTTAGGGTGCTTTGGGTGGTTTGTGGGTTGTGAATGGCGAGGGCTAGGGGGCAGCATTGGGTATATTGGTAGTAGAGGCGGTGGCCTCGAGCAGCCAGTGAAACCTAACTTCCATTGCTGGCAAGAGGATGTCAATTTCACCATTTCTGAGGGTGAGAAACATTTTTCCCCCAAAACTTCTAGTTACCAAACAACTAAGTACAAAGAAAAAGAGGAAATTTCATTCATTTTTTTTCCTTTTTCTGGGAAGAAAACTTGAAGCAATTAAAAAAATATCCCATCCAACCAACCATTCAGTGCCATTAAAAAAAAACTGGATTGTTCTGAACCTTGATTGAGTTGGCTCTCCACATTATTAGTGACCCCTTGGGGCTCTTGAAGTCTTTGAGATCTGTAAATTTCAGAGAACTGGAGGAATTTATAGGTTATCAAGTGCTTCTGCATTATTGTCATGGGTGTCATTAGTGCAATAACTTTATGAATCCGCTTACTTGGTGGATCATAACGTCATGCATTAAACGTTCTAGAGATGAGAATGTAATGATAAATAAGTTGGGTCATACTAGAAGATAAGATAATGAGAGTTATGTCCATAAACATTCAAATTATTTCAAAATAAGTTGTGAGTAAATGCGAGTTTGTTGTGGTGAAAGGATAGAACGGAATAGATAAACCTAGAAAAAATTGAACCGATGTTATAAAAATGATTCAAAATTATTTCAAATTTCTAGGGATATTGCACTACTTCAAAAAGAACAGCAAAACCAAATTCGTGTAACCGGCTCTACTTGTTGGGATTTAAGGTTTTGTTTTTGTGGCATTAGGGGACAACATTCATTGACTCGACGTCTCATCGGCGCATGAAGCTCATGCTATGCACAGAATTCAGGAAACTTGTATATTCGGTCTTAACTTACATTATATATGTCGTTATTTTCACAACTCAAGCCCACGACCGTCATATCACACGAGGACGGCCCTACGATTGCTTCAATGCTTCATTTCCCTATCGCCATTCCTCTCCTTATTCGATGTCGTGATGCCCATGTCCATGCTTTGCTTAGTGTTTATTGCTCTTCAGGTAGATATGGTCATAATACCAGCAACAACTGGGCAAATGGGTGTTTTACCCGGTCATGTTGCCACAATTGCGGAGCTGAAGCCTGGAATTCTATCAGTGCATGAAGGAAATGACCTAACAAAGTACTTTGTAAGCGGCGGGTTCGCATTCATCCATTCAAACTCGCACGCTGATATCGTCACCATCGAGGCTATACCCATCGACCGAATCGACTCCGCCCTGGTTCAGAAGGGTCTAGCTGAGTTCACTCAGAAGCTTAACTCGGCTTCCACTGATCTTGAGAAAGCTGAGGCCCAAATTGCAGTGGATGTCCACAGTGCCCTTAATTCTGCCCTCAGCAGCTAATGTGGACAGACCAATCGATGCCTTGGAATCCTTGCTCCTTTGCAGTTATATGTTTTTACTAAAATGACCCTGGAATGGTAATAAATTTGCAGCCTGAACCCCCCCTCCTTTCCCCCTGTGGATTCAAATCAGATTGCAGATTATGTTTGCCTACTGATTTGTGAATTTTGTTGTATTGCATTTTCGCACAAAAGAATGATGTGATTTGGCCTCCGACGAAAATATCAATTTTTTTTCATAGGTTTTTTTTTTATATCATTTTTGTTAATTTTACGATTCATTTTAAATGATATTTTTTATTTTATTTTTTAAAGGTATAACTTTTAAATGTTGTAGATATTATATACTTAAAAGGACCCACTCCATTGCTCTCGGCCTTCTGACTTGCTTGTAAGCTTTGTTCTTAAACCTTTGCTCCCCCGCGATGTGAGGGGAGGCCCTCCTATGTGGGCTTACACCATTAAATCTTGATATTTTAGTACCAATATTTTATTTTATTAAAAATAATAATAAATAATTTTTTTATGATGTTAAATATTAAAATATTACTCTATTTTTAAAGTTTTTCCTTTTTAATAATTAAACAAGATGGTATGGATAATGAAATGGACTAAACGGCATGTTTGAAGAAAATAAGGTAAAAATAAAAATATTATTTTTTAAAATTAAATATTTTTTTGTTTAGTTATAAATTTAATTTGAAATAAATATTTTATAAAAATTATTATTTATATATTATTATTATTATTATTATTATTATGTTTAATCGTTATTATTATTACATATTATTTATTATTATTATTATTATTATTATTTTATATTATTTTATAAATTAAATAATAAAATATTAATTTTTATTTTATTTTATTTTAATAATTAAATATAAAAATAATAATTTTAATTTTAATTTTATCTTATTTTATTTTTTAAAATAATTATTTAATTTTAATTTTATTTAATTTTAATAATTAAATGTACCATTAAGGAAGCCATTGACCTCTAAATGCAAGTTAAAGAAGAAGAAAAATAAGAAAAATTTAGTATTTGAATGACAAGAACAATTCAATTTTCCCATTTAAACTTTTATTATTATTATTTTTTTGGGGTGGGGGGGGGGACTGAATGTTTAAAAACCAAAAAAAAATTTAATTTATACCTACAAATTATATATATAAATTCAATGTATAAATGCATTAAAACATGAATTTTTGAAATATAATATTTTATTTATTTATTTTAATAAGTGTATATAAAATAAATAAATAGATAAATTTTTTTATTAAAGTAAATATATAAAGGAAGACTCTGTAACAAGTGGACTCGAAGAGTAGAAGAAAAAACCGCAAATAATTAAGGGGTTTTTCTTAATTTGTGAATTAATGGAAAATTTTCTATTAAATTAAAAATACAATATTATTTAT